>JBBPDE010000026.1:10876290-10892916 GCA_037974605.1 Nannopetersius ansorgii | reverse complement strand
ATAACCTCCACCAGGTAGGGCACCAGGCCAGCGTTGATGACCTCCTGGATCTGTGTGTCCTTTCCTGCAGTGATGTTGGACATCGTCCAGGCAGCCTCCTTCTGGATGTTGCTCTTGTGGTGCTGTAACAGCTTCGGAAACATGGCTAGAGCCCCAGCGTCCAGCACTGACTGCGTCTGCTCATCTGTGCCAGTTACAATGTTGCCAATGGAGCGCAGCGAGGGAGTCTGAGGGCAGAGAAGTTTGGGTTTAACACTCAATGTGACTTATGTGCACATCTCATGGGTCAGTCTGATACGAAGGGCAGGTTAAGGGTTAAGCTGAAGGCAAAGTCAGTCATAAAATGGCCAACAGCTTTTGAGACATGTACATTTTTACAGTGGAATACAAAGTACAGATTCGTATGGGCATAAATTGTCTCATTGCAGCAAAATGCATCGAATTTATAATCTCAGAATAGACCATATTCACTAAAGTATGCTCATTATTTGGCCAGCTCCAATGACCCTAAACCTAACAAATTATATCTACAGCTTGGTCATCATTTGAAACCACATTCAGACAGACCATCTTAATACTCTGAAAAATCAATTCTGCCAATGCAGTGTGCAATTAAAGGATCACATATGTGACTTACCACAATTGAGAGCTCTCCAGAGCCAAGCAGCTGCACCAGACGAGGAACAACGCCAGTCTGGACCACCACGTCAATTCTGTCATTTGGACCATCTGTCAGATAAGAGACTGCCCAGCAGGTGTCGGCCAGCACCTCCTTATCATTGTGATGCAGGAGGCGGATGATGGTTGGCAGGATCTGCCGCACTGCATCAAGAGGAGGCGCGGGGTTCTTGTTGCGACAGAGGTTAGACAAAGTCCAGGTGACATTTCTCAAGTAACCAGACTGTTGAAGAAAAGATTTGAAAAGATAGATTGGATTATTGGAGTTCTGACGCCACCTGGAGGTAAGAAGTCCATTCTACATTTCACATGACTGATGTGGCACATCCCAAATCACATTAGCAGGTCATTTTGCAGCTTAAAATAAAGTTCATTAAAAAAAATGCATATTAAGAAGACCCTGAAACTATGCAACAAACAATCTATAAAAGGGACTTTAAATATTAGACCGTTGAGGTCCACGCGAGTTGGAAATCCAATATACTACCATTACGGATTCCCAAGTGAAACAGGATATAGGGAGTGTGAAATAAGACGGGCATGATTTTAATCAGGATTTGATCAGATTATGAACAGTGCTCCAAAACCAATAGCTATATCTGAAAAATAATCTGCAGAATAATCAGTGTGCTACAAGACATGGTTCTGAGGTGAACAATGTCTTGCAGCACACCTAGGAAATCCAAACTAGAAAGGGACAAAATGAAGTGTGAAACAGAATCACATTAAAACAACTCCAACACCACTGAACTGCTTTCTTTCACAAGAGCATGGGCCACCTGCACATTTTCTCGGAAAAATCTACACCAACTGCCACCGTAAACTTCCTTTATAATATACTGCACATTCTCTATTGCTAATGCTATTTTTTACACATTTCTCTCCCTCATTGCAAACTTAATGCCTCTGATGCTAGAATACAGTGTCAATACGGTATTTACTCATTCTAGATTTGCTACCACTCGTCAGCTGCACTGTATGTTGTCCTGGAACACTGCTGTTGCTCGTGACCAAGTCTTTTTTGCACTCTGTAGTCCTGCCCTGCACCGTTTTTGTTCGTTGTGTCGCACCTTGGTCCTAGAGAAAGGTTTCATCGTGTATGTAATTTCAACCATAAACACTTGACTATTAACATTACATACCAGAAGCTATGCTGTACTTAGCTTAAACAGGATAATTAGAAGTGAAGCTGTACACAGTCAGGTAATAAATGATGACCTAATATCATTAAGGACATTTCTTACTTACCGCAAACACAGAGAGGTCAGGAACAGCCAGCAGACTCAAAAGTGGAGCAACAACTCCATGCTTTATGACCTTGTCTCTATACGCAGAGCCATCACCTAAAGAGACAGTCCAGAAAGTACACAGTATTTATTGAACTTCAAGTCAAATGAAAAGCACTACTTAAAGCTGATTTCCAGCTCAGCACCCACCAGCAATGTTGCCCAACGCCCAGATAGCCTGTTCACTAATATGAGGGTGAGGGGATGTGATTAGACCGATAAAAGCCGGGATAGCCCCTCCTTCTACCACTGCTGCAGTTTGGTCAGATGTTCCAGATGCAATATTAGTCAGAGCCCAGGCTGCCTCAAATTGAATAGGAGGAGAATCCACCAAACTCAGGAAACCCACAAACTTGGGAATCAAGCCTGCGCTGATGATTCGGTCAATTGGTGGATGTCTCTCTCTGGACAGCAGTTTCCTACATGTGTAGATGAGAGTAGGTTACAACAAGAAAAAGAATTAACAGCACAGCAGACGTTTTTACAGATAACAGTAGTCCCTCACCTTGCAGCTTGGGTCGCTTGCATTTGCATTTCAAG
This sequence comes from Nannopetersius ansorgii, assembly GCA_037974605.1. NCBI lineage: Eukaryota > Metazoa > Chordata > Actinopteri > Characiformes > Alestidae > Nannopetersius > Nannopetersius ansorgii. The sequence goes on along the minus strand of JBBPDE010000026.1, from coordinate 10,890,412 downwards.
ATTGTTACTGTTGACTCCATTAACAATCTCCTCCACTGTCCAGTGCTGTGACTAGAACATACACAAAAGGATATGATCAACATTTCTACCCAAATAACATCCGTCATTGTTGCTTTAATGAATATGCAACATTTGCACTTAGTGTTTAGTATTAGTGAATGGGATAAACCATCTGCGCACACCAATTTCTTTTTTTTCACAATCTTAAGCAATAAAAACTGAAATAAACAGAAAACTGAGGCTCAGTGATTAGACTATTAAAATCTTTTCTACAGATTTTTTACAATCAGATTTTAGACATTATTGTATATTCCTGTCCCTGCTGTTATAAAATAAGTGATTTCCTCTGGAATGAATAAAACTGAACTTAATATTTAATTGAAACCAATGAAATACACCAACCATGTGCCATTAAAAGTAACTCTGGACTGCTCCAGAGACAGCACAACAGCTATAACGTGGAAAACAGACTAAAAAGGTAGGCTTATTAAAGTGAAAGTCAGCCATACCTGGCAGTTCTGACTTTTCTCCTGAAGAGGCGAAGTGGCTTCATCTGGCAGAACAGCCACATTCCTTCTCTTCAGGATCTGCTCGTCCTTCTTGGCCTTGCGAAGCTCCACATTGACCTCAATCCGCCGACGCCTCAGCTCCTGAAATAATATTCAAAACAATCTTTGTACGGTTCATCAACTTGGGGGTGCTTCAGAAACCTTCTGAAGACTCCTCTGTTTAGAGAGCACCATCTTGCATAACTTCTACATAAATAATTGTAGCACTAAGAACTCTGCTGGTTCTCACACCGTCCTGAAACTTGAGCGATTCCTCGTTGCGACTTTGGGCACCACGGGGAGATGCAGCAACGTCTTTTAGTAAAGTGCAAAGTGACACAGTCACGTGTTAACACAACACAGTGTTAACAGCGCGAAATCCTTTCCTTGCATTTAACCCAGCAGCAATATGTGGGGATAGTACTTTGCTCAAGGGTACTTCAGTTTGGCCACGGATGGTACCGAGACTCAAACCCATAACCTTCTGATCACAGGGGCAACTCCCCAACCACAAGGACACAAACTTTTCAGCTAGCCAAAAGTTAGAAAGCACTTACCGTGGCATCCTTGCCTTTATTTTTGAACTGGGTCAGACGGGCAGTGTTCTCGTTTGCAGCAGACATCTCGAAAAGCAGCAGATACACAATCTCCAACCAAACACAACTATCAACCTACAACAAAAAAGGAGGATCAGCAAAAGCTGCCATGCACTGTGCCTACGGTAAAAAAACAACACAGAATACAACAATATGTGGCTGCAATCAAACCCACAAAAACAAAACATGCATCAGAATTCTAAATATCAATTTTATACACAGGAATATGGTCAATTTAGCAGAAGACACGTTCTCGCAGCCATGTGTCGTTTAAGGCATAAAACTCACATTACAACGTAAAAACAACCATCGACAGAATATCACAAACTAAACGTTTATTGCATAATATGATCTATATATTCATATTTAACTGCAGTCAAGACGTGCATAACCCTTACCGCCTATCTCCAGAAGCACTGTGCTGGATTAAACTGAACAGACCTTTAAATTCGCGCTCTGTGAGATCTGATTGGTCAGTTTGAGCAAAAGCAGCATCTGATTTGTCCGTTTTGAAAAATCACAAGCAAGAAAGGGAAATGGGGCGTTGTTCAAAAAGCAGCCTGTGAAGTACCGCGAGACTTTATGTTTGAACGAGTGATGCTGGAAAAAGGATACAATCTGAAAAAACTATTGGGACACACCTGTTTTTCGGGGTTTGGGCCAGGCCCCTTACTTCGAGTGAGAGACAATCTTAAGGCTTTAGCATACAAAGACATTTTGCACAACGCCGTGCTTCCAGCTTTGTGAAGGACCTTCAGCATGTACCAAAACCACAAATTTTCATACTTTGAGTATTTATTTTCATTGGATTTATTTCATTTATTTAACCCTTTCTGACCCTGTGTATATTGGAATGGAGATGACATATTTTGGTCTCTAAACCAATAAAGATGTAGATGTTTACTTAGAGGAAAACCTTTGCGTTGATGAACAAATGGTGCCATTTCACAGAACTCTGTGTGTCAAGAACTTCATCAAAGACAAGCCACATCCATGGGGAGTGAAAATATACTTGCTGTGTGGGAAAAGTAGCATGACCTAGGATTCCCTGCTGCCCCAAGGCAATACAATGGAGCTATCACAAGAGCACAGAAAGCAACTAGGACTTGTCTTGTACCATCTTACCCAGTGAATCACCGAAGCCAACCACAAGTTGTATATTGAGAATTATTTCACAATGTACAATCTTCTGGAGCTGCTGGCTGAGAGGAAAATACATGCTGTCGGCACAGCAAGGATCTCTTGCTTTGCCAGGCCTCCTCTACAGCCTGACAAACCAGTTGTCGTTGGCAGAATAGATGAAGTGCAGGCGGTGGGACAAAAAGAAGGCCCAATTTTTGATGGTGTCCCAAGGTGGTCAAGCTATACAATGAACCAATGGGCGACACTGACCTGCTTGATTAACTTGTCAGTCTGTAACATATAGAAGTTCTGTCAAAAAAGTGGACTCTGAGACTGATCACACATGCTTTTGAAATGACTGTGGTCAACAGTTGGTTGGAGTACAGACTGAACACCAAGAGGGCCAATATCCAGAGGAAAACATCCAGGATCATCTCCACTTCAAGATGAATGTGGCCCAGTACGTCTCCAGAACCACAGCAAGTCCCCCACAGACCACTTCAGAAACCAGTTCAGGATGTAAAGCCTCTACCTGAAGTGCAGCATGACATGGTTGACCACATTCCAAATTAGAAACCACCAGATGCAAGATACAATACAGTAGCCTACAGGGAAAACACACGTCTTTTGTGCTTTGTGCCATACCGAAACTGCTTCAAGGCTGCTCATCAAAAATGATACATGAAACTATCCACAAGCTGATGTCTCCTCGTGTTCAAGTTCCGGGTTTTCCTGGTGATGATCTCACTGCTGTTTCCTACCCACGCTTGATACACATTCAGAACTATTCAGACTCAAACTCAAAGCCATGCCAACATCCGGTTCCAGATGTTCAGGTCATACCTGATTGACTACCATGTGGAAAATCTCTGCCTTATTTTTCATGAGTTTTTATGACAGTTTACACCCATCTTGTCATGGCGTTCATTGTAATGGACATAAAGAAATATTAAAAACATGGGATTTGTTTTTTTTTTCCATTTAGTTTTTTTGTTGGAGAGGAGTCAGATTCAGTTTAAAAGCTTTTTTTTTCACCCAGCCAAAACAAATGCAGGTCTGAAGGGGTTAGGAATTTGATATTGTTCTCGTCTCTGTGCAGTTGTAACAATTACCTTCAGGATCAATAAAGTTTTCGGATTTTCGAACACTCAGGAATGTAATACCCATCAAAAACATGCCAAGTACCTGTAACTGAGTAAATGCACTTCGATATAGTCCGGGAGGATGCATAATGCACCTTAACCATGTTTTAAATTGGTTATTTTCCAACTGATGGTGTCAAAGCTGTTATATAGGTTTTATTCTTTTCTTGTGACAAAATAGACAAGGGTCTCTCTGGTAATTAACTTTAACTCCATTGTCTGCACATACGTTAGGTTTTTCTAGTGAAATGAGATGCAATATGGCACCATATTCAGTCAAGCAAACTGCCAAAAAAAATGAAGCCACATTCTTCAGTGTGGGAAAGAGGACGCTGCTCTTTCCATTTATTTAGGTTTCATATACATCAATATTTCTTCAGCTGTAATACAAAAAAAGGAAAGAAAGAAAAAGAGACATACAAACAGAATGCCATCTAGCTCCTCTTGGTTTTAGCTGTTTCAGTCACTTCTTACTGCATTTACATGGTACACTGTTCTTTTAGGCATCCTGCACTGGCCCTTCCCCAAACTCAACCGCTGTGACCCACGCAGTTGCGTCCAGCGTCTGTTCTTACATGTTCGTTCTTGCACAACATGTGAAAAGATGTTATTGTCATGAAAAAGATAGACCTGAATTATGCAAACATGATTTGAAAAAAAGGGAGTGGGAGGTGGCGGTCCAAAGAGTATCCCATAAAAAAAAAATTGCTTTGAGGTAACAATCGTTACGAAATGCTCAATGCGATTCCTCCACAGTCAGAGTAGTGCAGGCCAAAGAGAAAGTCCTCCCTGAACGCTGCGATTCTGTGCGATGCTGGTTGAGAGGGGAAGAACCACCAGTTGGAGGAGAAAGAGAGAACGGAGAAAACATGGGGCTTCCGGGAAGATGCCTGGGTCCATCGTGTGAGTCGACTGTTCAAAGCCCCCTACCTGCTAAAATCACCCGCCCCACCCCAAAAATCCTTTTGGATGTGTGTTAGCACTGAATGTTGTTGTATTCTATGAGGCTGAAGACTGTAGTTTGTTGTTATGAGACCTACAGAATACAAGAGAGAGCAAACCGAAGAGAAGTTAAGAGCCCTTTGATGTTTTTTTATTGAACGACAGACAAGTACACGAGACAAACAAAATGAAAAAATGAAAGATAGAAAACGGACGCACACGCACACACAATGCCGGAAGGGTGCTTTAGGAATGAGAGGGGACATGGCAGCCATGATGGCATAATCTGCAGGGAATGCCTTTCAGTCATTTATTGATGCTGGAATTGGCCATTTTCTGCAGCTGAGACAGATTCTGTAGAAGTCAAACCAAAAAACCCTATCCACGCTTTGTTAACAATGGTTCTGTCATAGCACCAGTTGAACAAGCTTCACTGGCAAAAATCCCATTCAGAATAATGAGAATCTGTAAGACACAAAGTTACTCGGGTCAAAACACATTTTAACATCATTAATTTCAAATGCTGCTACCAAAAGGTAATATTGGTAGCATGGATTGGGTGCATGATGGCAAATTTCTCTTTTCCAATCTGACTTCTGTTGATTGGCTACAACATGGTCTATCTCAGCACCACAGTATATAAAACGAAAAGTCAATGTTTTGTAACCAAAGTCATTAGGTCAAATAAGTTTCTGCCACGATTATGTAAAGCATGGCCAACCTGGCAACAGGTGGAGAGACCATGGAAAGGTCAATTTGTGTTCTACTCTCAAAACTAAAAGGAAAAGTCCCACTAGTACAGTGAATGAACTTCAAGACTGGACAAAGTATTAAAGTCTTCAATTGTGAAAATCACCAGTCAATGTATAAAACCCTTCACAAAAGGATTTAAAACCATATTAGACATTTCTTTATCTTGTTTGTCTAGTTATTATCTTTAGACTGATCTGAGTGTTGAGAAGTGAGCATTACGTTAAAACTAGTTTGAACTATATGAGCATGTTACATGTTCTAAATTGACACCTTAACAAAAAAAACAAAAACAAAAAACACGAATGAACCGGTAAGAGTGGCTAAGAGCCCAATGACACTTAATTCAATATATATATATTACAGTAAAATATACACAACACTGTATTAGTGCCAAGGTAAACAAAACTGGGCAAGGAACACAGAGGTCATTGTTGGGCTAATACAAATAAAATATCTTTAAGTAACATTAAAAACAGACTTTGAAAAAGGAAAAAAAAAAAAAAATTAATATATGAGACATGTCCCTTGATTACTTTGCATCTGTTAACCACATGGCTGCCATACTGTGATTGTCAGTGAAGGCCTGTCTGGATTTTTGGCTTTTAAAGTGTTTTCTCTCCTGATGTCTTCAGGAGCAGAATTATTTAACTGACTTAAATGTAAAATCATGTGGAGTTTCAGCTCTTCATGAAACAGCGAGTTCCATGAGTCTATAAAAGAGAAACTCCACCCCCTCCAGCAAAGATTCCAGCTATACGTCAAGACTCAAGACATCACAATCTGCAAGAGAAGAATGGGTGGAGTAAATGACATGCATGAAGCACAAACCATACTGACGTGGATGACTAAGCATGCGGGAATGAGACGGTTCTAACAAAGCTAAACACGCTGCACTACATGGAAGCAGATACAATCACATGCCAGGCTGCGGATGCAAATGAAGTTAGTTACCAGCCCTAAGATGGGCCAGAGAACAGGGCCCATATTCCCAAATCTAAAATGTGCATAATATTCCATTTATTCCTGATGGAGGGAATCAACCAAGACATGTTTGGTGTGTGAAATGTGTTTGTGGTTTTGCACTGGTGTTATGAGGCTGACATAGCAGATAAGCAATGAAAGTTGCTTATGAAAGGGAACCAGTTAGAATAGTGCACTGATTATTAATTCATCACATACTTGCCTCAAATTATGTCAGCCTACTTCTGTGAAGTGGCAAAAAGCGTTTTATCACCGTTATCTACACCTCACACAGGAATGACCTGAAGCATGTGGTACAGTGGCATGGACTCAAGTCACAATTTGTACATACATTTCATGAGCTTGATTCACTTTGATTTGAACACTAATGACTTGGACCCTGAGCCCTACAACTCGAAGGTAGAAACGTAGATGTGCAAACAGATGCATGTGAATAACCGTTAATTATAACCTGCAGTTAAAAACTTATTATTGTTCATTTTAACAGTTGTGTCGATTGCGCTTTTATTTCATGATTAGTGCTACCGCTGTTTGTTTACAGCACTGTATATCTCATGGCTTCATGGATTTGGTTACTGTGGAGAACTAATTAACTGAAAAAAGATAAGCCACCATTAAACAGACTGTTACTGTTCCCACCATTTTTATTTTCCATACCAACTTTAAGAATTCTTATTCAACTTTTCCTCTTATTCATTGACTTTTTGCCATTTCTGGTGTGTGATTATTTAAGCATGTAGTTTGTACAACACTCATTTCTGTGGTGCATCCCTGCTGTGGTGCAAAACTAAGACAACCATGTCTTGGCTGATCGACTGCACTTGGCATAAGAAGAAAATGTAAATCAATCAAAATGACAACACTCTGAAGATTGTACAAATCAATGTTGTTTTGTGAATGTGGGGACCTGGTCAAAAAATGAAGGTGAGTATCATTTTCTGTTTGAATTTCATGAATTTGCATACATATTACTACACAGCACAAGATAAAGAAGAGAGACAACCACAAAACAGAATGAAGTAAAAACAGAAGCACCAAATGTGATGTCTTCTTTCTTCACAAATGCACAAAAAAGGTCCTTTAAAAACTCAGGAGTCCACCAGGAGCCTCTCTTACCTGCTTGCTTTGAAAGCTTTGAGCTTCTGTACAAAGAAGGATTCCAAGAACTCTGCGCACTGGTAAAAAGGTGAGTCACTGGGGTTGTAGTAGCGGCAGTTGTCGAAAATTTTGGTCATGTCCGCTACAAACTCTGTTAGCTTGCTGTAAAATCGTTTGTGTATCCTCTGTTCTATTGTGGACAGGTCTGTAAGAAACACACAAAAACAAATTGGAAAAAAAAAATGCAATAAGCAAGAAGAGGAAAATATTCTATAGGTGGCTATATGACTATAGGATGACTATAAAGCTGAGAGCTTCGATTAAAATGTATTTGCATGTATTCACATGTGAAGACTATATAAAATCACACTTTTTTTAACTTCACCTCCCAGAGGACTAGAAGTAAATGGTCAATATATTTCTTGACCAACAATTATCTGTGGCTCTGACATTTGTAGCTGGAGTATGTGGCTGTTATCACAAGGTGAAGTCTAAAAAAGGGTTATTGCCAGTAAAGTAAGCCAGGATGAGGTATATAGCAGTGACATAGCAAAATAAAAACCATAGTGTTAAGCTTCTAGATTTTTGTAACAAAATCTGACAAAAATGAGAACATTTAGCCACAACATGGCGATCAAAACAAAAAGGCCCGCTCCTGATCCAAAACTGCAGACCGCAACAGCAGTCTAAACTCAAAAGTGTATAGACGTAGCTTTACCAGTCAGATCTGAAGTTTGAGGAAATTTACGCTTGAGGCAAGACAATGGTCGAAAACACTTCCATAGCAACAATGGCATTAAGGGCCACAGAGTGGATTGTTTTTACTGGCCTTCAGCTAAACTCAGCCCCACTAAATATGCATTTGGCCTACTTAAAATAAGACTGGAAGCAAATAAATCAAGAAGGAACTGTTTTCACTACAGGCCTGGCAGGACATCACCTGAAAAGATATGCAGGATCAGATGTCTGTGGGCTACAGGCTTCAGGTGTTCACAGACTGGACAAACTACAAAGTAGAATTTGTAACCAAGTACTAAACATAATAATGATACCTCAGACTGTTTAATGATTTTGGGGCCCTGAGAAAGGGAAACTTGTGCATATACAAAAAGGGATGCGATTTCTATGTGGGTCAAAGCAGATTTCGTTAAGTCAATATTGCGCACTTCAACTTGTTTCTTGGAAACTAAAAATTAAAAGTTTACAGCACTTTTCAGAGGGATCAGTTTCATGTGGAGGTGGGATAAAATAGATACAGTAAACCGACAGCTTTACATGGATCAGGGGTTGCAGATTTTGTTTGAGAACCAAACTCAGATTTACACGGAAACCCCCACAATAACACGTAAAGTGCAAATATCCTCCGCCTTTTTTTTGCTTTTTGTGGCAATAAATATATTTTTTTCTGGATGTTTTCACACAAGGGGACACAGGGCAGACCGTAGCCGACCTGGAAGCACTTTTTCCTAATTCCACACCAGGGTTGAGCCCCCGCGCTTCATGCGAGATTTCTCTGCGGTGCACTCCAGAAGACCTTTCTAATGAGCACTCATTTGTATTTTTAGCCCGAGTAGATCATGGGTTTTTGTGGATTTTATAGTGTTTTTCATGCTGATTTCAAATCTGTTTAGTTTTTCCTGCACGTACAGTTTTTGTGATGAAGCTAGTTATATATTGCATGATAGTTGGTATAATTAGCATAGAATAATCATATGCTGAGTGTTTTTGAAGAAACAGTGATATCTGACTGACACTGATCATTATATCTATGCCACAGTGTGCGCCTTTCTGATTTCACACTGAAAATATTAAAACAGTTCTTGATTGGTGCCTGCGGTTTAATAAAAACCAACACAAGTCTATTGCAAATCTAATATTACTCATCATTCAAGAAGTTTGTGACTGAAAAAACTGAAAGAGATCTGAAATCATGAAAAAATGATTTCGAAAAGTGTGTTGTAGTTTCTGATTACATTTTTTTGTCGACCTGTGTAATTAATGTTATTAATTTCCCCTGTCAGTGTTTTTAATGTCATGGCTGACTGATGTATTCATTCAGTTAAACATCTGCAAATAATTCATCATATCATGGGGAAAATGAATTTTATGCTGTTTGTCGTGAGGCACTGGAAGAAGCATGTGTTTGTATTCACTGTGGTCAAAGAACAGTGCAAATGTTTTGTTCTACCTCAAATATCTTATACTATGCAAAATAGTTCTAAATATTAGATGTAATGTAGTAACATTACACTTTCCCATCTCTCAATGTAAAGCTAATCCCATCTAAATACTACCTAATTTGGTTAATAAAGTTTGCTTACCCATTGGTTCTTTTATGACTCCATAGTAATCTGGAGCATCATTGGGATCTACAGGTTCCAGGAATGGCCATGCCATCTTGTGAGCCTGATGGACAGATAAGGGATTCACCACTGATTTGAACACCTTTCAACATAATAAACATCACTTTTATGCATAGTAAATAAAATCTGTTTCATTTCAATTGACAATATCCCACTAATCACCTGTAAGGAGCGGAAGATTCGCTTCAAGCCCTCATAGTCTTTATCTGTGAGTGGCGTCAAGACCGTCATGGCCTCCTCTGTAGACTGACACTGAGGACACACATACTCGTCGATGTGAGTGGCCTCACTCTGCAGAATGCCCACGCACCGTCCATGGTACCAGTTTTGGCAACGGTCACAGCCGATATAGAACCTACAAACAACAGAGGCACGTATCAATCTCAAATAGCAATACTAATTTTGACAGCGGCTGATAAAAATAGTTCTTAAATAGTGTTTATAGATACTCTGAATAGGTACAATTAACAAGATGCAATTTTCTTTTATCCTAATTGGCCTTTCCAAAGTTGCATGCAAATACTTATATAAGAAATATATAAGACCAGAGGAAATACAACGTACTGGGACTCATCATAAGGCGTTCTGCAGATACAGTAGAGCTCTTCTGAGCTGCCCTCCTGTGCTCTTTTACACTCTGTGCAAATGTAGTCGTCCATCTTCTTTGCTTCCTTCTCCGTGATGCCCACACATTCACCATGGAACCAGTTTGAGCAGAGATCGCAACCAATATAAAACCTACAACCAAGGTTGGGTTCAGTCATGAATAATGACAGTTACACCCACAAAATAGTGTCTGTTTAGGTAATGATTAGACAGAACATACACAAAGCATCATAATCTGATTTTTATTCAAAAAAACAATTTCAAGAGATCATTTATCATTCTTGTTTAATTCATGCCAACTAGGCTCTGCTTTCTTTGATTAGTACAAACACTGTTAGCAAAATTCAGAATAGTACTGTCTTTGAGTACCTTTAAAACAGCTCTATAAATAAAATGTATTATTTAAAAAAATAATAGTACCACATTAAAAAGTCTCAAGTACCTAACTCCATTGTGGGTGGAATGATTCATTTGAAAAGCTCTAAAACATCCCTTTTAAAACGGTGTCTTGTTCTAAGGTAAACAAACTTACTTGGATTCATCGTAGGGTGTTTTACATACACAGTACAGCTTGGTATCTCTCTTGTTGTCCTTTGAAGACGTGGAGATCATCTTTTTCTTCTTGCTCTTCGAGGCGGTTGCCTCACGATCCTCGTCACGCTTGCGTTTGTGGCTGGAGGCTGCAGAGGTGACCGGAGTCGTGGCTGCAGTGTGTGCAGCTGCCTGGGCACTGGCAGCCGCAGCCGCCGCCGCTGCCTGAGAGGCTGCAGCCTGAGCCTTCTCCTTTTCTCTTCTCAACTTACTCAAATCTTTTCTCAATTCCTCCTGAAACAAAGCGGGATCCAGAGTGAATGGACTATGTATAAAATTAATTTACACTGGAGCAATCTAATAATGAAATGGGCTACGTCAAGTCATGAAGATTTATTTTCATTTCAGCCATATACACAGTGCAATGAAACAATGATCCTCCACGGTGCAACACAACGAACAGAAAAACATCGCAAGAGCACATAAGTGTAGGCTTGGCAGAAGACAGAAACAAAGAGCGAGAGTTCAAGCAAATACATTCCAACTTAAAAATATCATACACATCAGTGCTGAAATATCAATAATAAGCTCACAAAAATTCGAAATTTAATATAATTGATCAGCCAAGACATGTTTGATGTCTGAAGCAGAATTTTTCAATGGCTTTGTCAAATTTAACAGACCTTTTGTGTCATTCAGTATCAGAAAGCCCAAACGCATTCTTAACATTGTTTGAAGTAAATTTGTAATGAGTAGGCTTACAGACAAGTTAATGAAAACATGAGAAGTTGATTACTTGTTGTTATATTAATCTTACAGAGCCACTTAAAAACTAAAGAACCAAACTTCATAAACCAAATATGTCTAGGTTAAAGAACTGAATTTAGGATAGTAATACTACATATTTTTCCAACTATTCCTTCAGAGTATTGACAGGGCCGTTGATTCAGACTTTGCTGTGTTTGTATAATCTAAAAGTGTGTGATGTTCATCCAGGACAGATCCTTAGAGACTTACAACCACCAAAGACACAAGTGAAAGGAAAACACAAGTGAAAAAAGTGGAATAATTCATATATGGGGTCTCAAATTTTCAACACTGGTTGGAATTTACAAAATACTGCAGTGTGGGCCAGACAGAAGACGAATTTGCATGACTCTGCAGTGCTCACCTGAACCTCCACCTGTAGCTCCTTATCCAACAGTGCCCTCTTTTTCAGGATCTCGGCTTTGAGCTGTTCTTTATGTTTAAAGAGCAGAGCTGAGAGTTTGCTGGCATTCTGTTTGCTGCGCTTTTGCTCAACAGACTCCTCACGCTTCCTCTTCTTAGCTGCCTGCTTCTCGTCCTTATCGATTTTATCCAGGATAAACTTCATCACCTGGTTACACACGATCATCCTGCACAAAAACAGCAGAAAAGGAATTTGGAATATATGGCTGATGTGCCATAACTAGCAGACCAAAAGGCCTTAATGTTAAGGGTGGTATCAGAATCTGGATGTGAGGAGTGTAGTGTTGCTCTTGCCTCTGGTTCTCCTCCCTCTCGGCTGGAGTCATAGTTTTCTTCTGTTTTAAGTGCTCTATGACCGCGTTCTGCTTCATCACCACCTAAAATGTGCAACGAAATCCCATTTAGACTAACACAAATACCCTCACATACACACCCACCGGTCAGCTGAAGTAATAAAAGTTTATTTTCAAAATGTAAATAGGCTAAACTTACAGGGTATACTTGCACAGTAGCAACCTGCAACTCATTAAGGATAAATATTGCCAACGCCAACTAGTGCACAATACAATATTCACCACAATTCACATGTGATCTCTGTTGGTCAAGTTATGTGTGCCAAATTGCACATGAGGTATAGAAGAAATTTGCTTGGTTTTAAGCATCTAGTTTAGTAGCTACAATCTCAGTTACAGATAGTCACTGCACACCATATTTTTTCTATTGGTGCAAAAATCATTTAACTGTTTTGACCCAGCTCCAATTGTCATTAAGGTTCCTGGGAGACATCTATTGATTACACATTTTTAAAGGTTGAATAAGAGCAACAGTGTGATGTTTAAATAATTCCTATGGCTGATCTGTACCTGTTTCTGTAGGAGGTCACTCTGGCTGGGTGCCTGAGCATGCTCCCTCTTAGCCTCCTGTTGCTTCTTCTTCTGTTGCTGCTGCTCCCGCAGTTGCTGAATGCGCTGAAGCTGTTCCTGCACGCTAGCTGTCTGAATGGTCACCACATTCTGGATCTGATGCGTCTGCACCTGTCCTCCTCCTTGCTGCTGGATCTGGATGGGTAGTTGTAGCTTGATCTGCTGGGGCAGAGTGCCCTGCTGTGCCTGAGCCTGGAGCTGGGCTGCTACCTGGTTCTGGATATGAGAGAGGACCTGCTGCTGGAGTCCTGGCACACTGAGTAGCTGGGCAGGGAGCTGGATCTGAGGCCGAACTTGGGTTACTGTAGTCTGGGTCACCTGGGGGGCTACGGCAATAGAGGCTACTTGTGCTGGAGGGGAAGTAACCTGGGCTACGTGAGAGACAGATAAGGGAGGTGATTGCTGTATTGGGGTTTGAGCAGGCAAGTGAGGTTGAGGCTGGACCTGGAGCTGAGTTTGGGGCTGGACCTGGAGCTGAGTTTGGGGCTGGACCTGGAGTTGAGTTTGGGGCTGGACCTGGAGCTGAGTTTGAGACTGAAGTTGAGATTGTGGTTGGGTCTGGATTTGAGGCTGAGGTTGAGCCTGGAGTTGAGGTTGGGGCTGTGGAAAAGGCTGAGGTTGGGGATGGAGCTGGGGATGAATTTGAGATTGCGGTTGAAGTTGTGGTTGTAACTGGACTTGCGGTTGGGGCTGAGGCTGGGTTTGAATTTGTGGTTGAGGCTGTATTTGAGTTTTGGGCTGGACTTGTGCCTGTGGGTGCAGCTGAGGTTGAGGTGAAGAAATGTGAGTTTGTGGTGTACGTAGCGGAGAAGATGGTGTTGAGGTTTGAGCTGGGGTTGCTGGATACTGGACAGGTTGGGGCATAGGGATGGAGGGTGGAGATGACGGAAGGTTGGAGGGCTGGATGGGAGGCTGAGCCTGTGCTGCAGTTTGCCTCGCTGAAGAATAAAGAGATGCACAAATAATTTGTAATTTGTATTCTTAACAGTAATTCCAACTAAAATCATTAAATAAGCTTTACCCTCTCATTATTGTAATAAGGAATAAGGAACTAAACTCAAGTTTAGTCCATTTTGGGTTTGATTTAAATCGCCGCACATCCAGATCTACATTCATGTGGGGTCTAATCAGAATTGTAATTTACCACACCTTCCTTCACTACAGAATATAAAGAAGGCCTTGGCAGTCTGAGGACATCTTACCTGGCTGTGTAGGTATTGTGGGTGTGGCAGTGGTGGTGGGAGCTGGCGTGGACAAGGTGCTGGCTGTGGGAACGGCAGGGGCTGC
>JBBPDE010000026.1:10839223-10853998 GCA_037974605.1 Nannopetersius ansorgii | reverse complement strand
TCTCCACATCATTGCATTCAGTTTTTATTCACAATTTGTTTAGTGTCCCAACTTTTTTGGAATCCGGTTTGTATTTGACTAGATTAACTCTAGGCACTCCCATTGTAACTTCACGTTCGATCCAACGAAAAAACACCGATCGATTACATACAACTGTATATGAGTCACTGACTTAAAACACACTCACATTATACGGACAAAAGTACATGGACTAACCCTCTTTAATTCAGGGTTTGGGCTAGACCCATTACTTCCAGTGAATGGCAACCTTAATGCTTCAGCATACCGAGACATCTTGGACAACACCAACTTAGTTGACACAGTTTGGGGAATAACCTTTTTTATTTCAGCATGACTGAGCGCAGGCTCCATAAAGACATGGTTGGATGAGTCCGGTGTGGAAGAACTTGACTGGCCCGGACAGAGCCCTGATCTCAACCCCATCCAGTATCTTTGGGATGAACTTGAATGGATACAGTGAACCAGGTCATCTTGTCCAACATCAGTGCCTGACCTCATAAATGCTCTAAAGAATGAATGGACACAAATTCTCACAGAAACTACAAAATCTTGTGGAAAGCCTTTCAAGAATAGTGGAAGCTGTAATAGCTGGAAAGGGGGACCAACTCCATATTAAAGTCTATGTATGTGCATGCATTGTGATTAAAGTGTGGAATGGTCAGGCGTCCATGTATTAAATATTATGTTTTAGCCAACAGGTGTTCTGCCAAAGGGACGATTTTCCATATTTCTGTTATTAAACAACTGAATTTTAAAAGAGGTGAGTAACTGCTATAAGTCTTATAGGCTTTGTTTTGGTCCAAGCAACATTTTAAAAATGTTTTTGTACATACATAGTAGTAAGTCCGTGTTGACCACAGAGGTAGGTACTAGAACAAGACATCTGTAAATCGCCAAATGACTCAGAAATACATGCAAATCTTCCCCCAAAAACTTGCACCCTAAAATACTGCTATGTAGCAGTGTTACGCAGCCCATGTCGAGGACACACTGTCTTATCAGGTTGTAGTGGATGTGTTAAAGCAGGGGATACACTAAAATATTCAGGTGCGGTGTTGCTTCAGGGTTCCGTAACGCCTTGCCGAGGGAGAGAGATTGTGAGGCCTTGTTGTCAAACCTCAGTGTCTGACCTCACAATGCTCTACAGAAGGAATTAATGAACAATGTGTGTATTAAAGTCTATGTATTTGAATGCAGTGTCATTAAAGTCATTCTCTGTGTAATAATCAGGTGACCCATTACTTTTGCCAGTAGGATCACAGATCATTCTGGATGGTAAACAAAAAGACTACAGATGTATTAAAGACATTGTGACCCTTGGTTCTTAAAAGGACTAGTGTGTGTTTGTGTGTGTCAGTTCCTAAATGAGTACAATTTCACATTAAACCACTTTGAATGGCTTTTCAATATCTCAGCTGAGTTATGTGGAGAAATCTCCAGCTGTTTGTTCCTCACACTGCTGAACCTCATCAGCCGTACATTTATTACCTCAGATTAGTACTAAAACTAATAATCCTTCTAATAAATGAATCCTGGGTGATTAAGGACTCTTCACAACTGTAGTTCATGTGGCCTCTGCAGAGTACAATATTAAGTCATATTTATGGTGGGCTGGCTGATGCAACAGCCCTGTGCAGGGTCTCATGCAGGGTCACTGCGTTGCTGGAGTCACAAACAGGATGTTCAAGTTCACATTAAGTGCATGTATTGCTCTTTGGGCCACCCATGGCTTTCAGACATCTCCAAGTGGTCTTTCCAAAATGTCAGTCTGTGCAGATGACCTGCTTCAGAATAATCCAGCATCTGTCCTGAGGCCTCCTGATCCGTACCATATGGTTAGAAGTCTGTACATGACCTACAGCAGGAAGGAATGGGGACTGAAGCACTGAATACACCCACTTTCTATCAGAAAGACTTTTCAACCGGCAGCTCAACTAGATTACCATTTAACAGCTTGCCAAAGCTCCTCCATGAATATATAAAATGTTTTTGGTGAATTTAACGGTGGAAAGCGTCCAGTGCTTCCCAGGCAAGGGCTCTATTCAACTCTGATGGATGGTGAAATGCTCTTTCAATATTTGGTTGAGAGCAACATGCTGTGGTCTTTCAAGAGATGGGCAATGCTGCAGTCACAACACTGCCAGGAAAGTGGTCCTAATAATGGGTAGAGCTGATGTAAAGCCAAAGAGACAAACAAACCACATACAGACAGACGGTTCGCTAGACCGTAAGTAATGCAATGTTTAGGTTCTGGCTGAGCAGAACCACTGGGCATGTACAGGACCTAAGGCGACACACACACACAATTGTTAGTCAGACTTTAAGAGGGAAATAAAATAATCAAAACAAATCATATTCTGATCTTATCAGAAATAATCTAATCATATTCTAATCTAATCATATTTATCATTTAATAGGGTGGACATCTGAACTCCTTCCAGCAATTTTACTGCCAGCTTTCTTCACAACTGGGGCAAGTAGCTGCAAACACAAGAGGTATAGGTTAAAGCCTTATACCCTGTTCCACCAATTTTTAAGTTACAATAATATAAATCTTACTATGTATAATATAAAAGGGAATATGAACATCTTATAGAACATTTCATAATATTAGGCAGTTTGCTCAAAACCATTTTGTTAAACAACCTCCTGTGAGGGAATGTTTAGAGGTATTAAACACTTACTATCGCAGTAAAATACACTGATGTTTCTCTAGAAAATTTACCCAAAGTGAGTAGGTGAGCCATGCTGAAATATGCCAGCCTTTGAAATAACAACAATAGACCCCAAAATATTTTTAGAATTTCATTTTTATTAATTGAAAAAAAAGCAAATAAAAAAAAGAGCCCAAAATAAGAAAAAAAAAAAAAGAAGGAACAGCTAAAACATTAAGTATCATTAGGTAAGAGAATGCGAGACTTTTAAATAGGACTGGTTCCATGAAGACACTGGTGCACTGGTGCAGGTGTTTGAGTGTGCTGGGGTGTTGTAAAGTGGGGAGGGGGTGGTGGAGGCAGGAGTTGAGACACGATCTCTCACTGCGGTACTGACAGAACCTGCCACACAGGCCAAAGCAGCAGGCCGGAGACACTGACACACCAGAGAAAAGGCACTAATCCAGAGAGAACAAATAAACAACACAAGCAAACTACAGCCACAAAACAAAAAGGTAAAAAAATAAAAATAAAAAAAGAGAAACAGGCAAAAAAAACAAGACACAAAGGAATCAAATTGGCTGACAGAACAAGTGCTCGAAATACAGAAGAGGGGAGGGAAAAAAAAAGACATCAATAAAACTGATATTTCTACTATTCACATAAAAAACTCTCTCTTTCTATGGTTTCTCATACTGGTTTTACTGGTGCCAGTTACGGACTGGCGAATACATAGCAATGAAAGATCAGAAGACAAAGATTTCAAATCTTCTGGTTAAAATATGGATACACGTCGGTGCATATGTACGCATACACTGTAAATCGATGATTTGACACTGTAAATAGACTCGCCTCTCGGAACATGGTTGTGTGGTTCAGAACTCTTACTTCCCTCATGTTCATTTCTATGGACTAACGTCAGCTACATTCACGGCCCAAGAAGTAGAAGTGGCTGCAATAAATACCTTGGCTTAAAAACGGTGGCTGGCCTCTTAATACGATTTCACATTAGACAAACTCCTGCAGGATAAATGGCTCTCACTTGCATGTCACTGAATGATAGCGTCCTGACAACAAATGGTATGCTCTTCGAAAAAAGAAGAAAAAAAAAAGAAAAAAAAGTGAATGGAATATGTGATTTAAATATCATGTGGCTTTATCTGAGCAATCTCAGATATTCATAAAAATGATACTGACGATTCAGCATGTCCCAGAGCTACTCTGTTTCATCCAAAAAAAAACTGAACATAATTTACAAGTGGAAAAAAAAGGAAAACAAAAATATATGTGGAAAGGTAAAACAGACAAACATACAAATATATAATATATATATATTCTTAAAAAATGGATTCTCTATAGGTGATTTTTTTTTTTTTTTTTACACAGCCCAAAGTTGATGTACAACGCTCTTGTGCCCATGATTTCACAATCGGAAACTTACATAGCATCAGGTTTTCTCTTTTAAACTTGAATGGAACGTATTTTTTTATTTCGTTTATTTTATTTTTTGATTTCTTAAAACTGATAACAGCGTAGAATTTTCTGTTATGCACTGATTAAAACATGCAGCCGAAAATGATAGGAAAAAAATGCATTACAAGGGGTGGTTCTGGGAGGGCAGGGTTGTAAAGGCAAAAGCAGCAGGGTAAATCGAAAGACAGATACGCTTTGTTTTGTTTGATTTTTTTTTGTGGTGTTGCTTTATGTCTAGACTCATCTCTTTGCTCTGGCAGACTGCGCAAGCCAGGCTTGCAAGCGTTCATGGTGAAATATTCTCAGGAATCAGCATTGATGTCGGCCAGATGTCACTGGAGAGATGGGGCATCCATTCTCCAAACTTTTTTTCTTCTTTCTCTTCTCAAGATTTCCATTTCTCCTTTTCACTCTGCACATCACAGGGTGTTAAGGGTGGGGTGGTGTGAATTGTATGTGTGTGTGTGTGTGTGTGTGTGTGTGTGTGTGTGTGTGCACGCAAGAGAAGAAAAGGACATTTTCTTTTTACATGTTCCGACTGACAGGTGTGACGTAGTTGCGCGGGAACATGCCTGTTTGGCCGTGGCACGCACCCTTCCACCAGTTGGGGTCGGAGTTGTCCAGGACCTGGATGAAATCTCCACGCCGGAAACCCAGCTCACCATCCTCCTGAGGGTCGAAGTCAAACAGCGCCTGCACATACGTAGGGTGCTGCAGACACAAGAACACAAGCGAAAGTTTAGGAGTAGTACTTTAATGCCATATCAACAATGATGGTAATGTCATAGCAAAAAGGCATATTAAACAACAAATTGACAAACAAATAAATAAATAAACTAAAAAAGATTCAAATGACAGTTTAGCTGACACTTTACTGAACCCAACAGTTTTTTTATGATAATAAAAAGTAATTTTATGATAATATATAATCCATATATGATTTATATAACTTGAACTAATATTTATTTTAAAGAATATACAATGGATCCTCTTCTTTGCCGGCCCCACTGAAGAGCCCTTTGAATTCCAAATTGAATACACTACTTTTACCTCAATTGCTGTCAGTCATGTTTAGTATTCACATTAAAACAAATATGGATGGATACAAGATCTAAATGGTTGAAATTTCTGCTTTTAGATAACAGAGAAAGAAATGGATTCATCAAAGAGTTAAAGGATCAAAGTCACTGTTCTTATAGCCTCTGCAACTTAAATATGCAGACTAAAAGCCCTCAAGACCCAGTAGAAAGGTTTAGCATATATCACCTCCTTATAGCAAGAAGACAACATCCTGGACACACAGAAAATATAACTGCATTTATTAAAACATTTTAAAAAGTACAGTTTTGTCCCACGTAAATTGAATTTTTACTGATTAACAACAACTTTATTAATAAACAAATGCAAACTATTTCTTCCTCTATTCATTTGGTGTTTTAGCCCCAATGTTGCTTTAAGCCCAAATGCCAAAGACAGAATGCTCCTACACAGCACTGCTGTAAATACAGTCAGTGCTGAGAGAACCATTACGGGGCTCTTGCAATGAAGGCCCATATCAGTTAACTCCTCTACTTCAAATGAGCAATGGTGACTGACCTGAGGCACCTGCTCAATGTCTCGTAGAAAGATCTGCTGGTTTCGCGAGACTGAGGTGGAGCGATGATATTCCACCAGCTCGTTGAGGGAGTTAAATTTTACCACCCATAGAAAGTACTTCCCTGCCCCATCACGCAGCACCTTAAAGTGCTGCACATCATTACCAAACCTGCAGAGAGAGAGACAGAGAGAGACAGAGAGAGAGAGACAGAGACAGAGAGAGAGAGAGAGAGAGAGTGAGTGAATGAATGACAGTGTTTGAGGTGTATTTATGACCCATAGCAGACATTTGAGGGCTGGAACAGACACACTGACAACATCAGTGTGAGACTTCACTAGTTACTATTTAGATACAGTCCACTTCGTCTATGAGTCACAAATAGTGCCATAATACTCTCTGTGCCAGCTGGGCAACCCCCTGCTTCACCTGGCGAATGGGTTAAGTGCAGAGAAAGAATGTCACACTGTGTGTTGTGGTGTGTTCACATGTGACTAATAGAGGCCGCTTTACTTTTTCAACCCGACAATTAAATATATTCAAATAACGAGGCAACTGAGTCACAGTCTGAACTGTGGTATGACCTTATCGTAGTTCTCACACATACAAAACACTGACTGGAAATGGAGACAGGTGCATGGGTTTATCAGTGTGGAGAACATGCACGTGGGGTTAGGATAAAACAAGCAATTATACTGATGCCAATCAAGACTGTTTTCCATATGGGACTGTACATGAAAGGCCAGAACAGCCTCATGTCTCATTAGCAGACAATGTAAGGAAAAGCACACGCACACGCACACACACACAGAGGCAAAGACACAAACAGGTGAGCAGATGAAACAGAATTATTAACTATAAAATAATCTAATTAAAAAAAAATTCCTGCCAATTTACAGCAATCTCTTCATCAAGCAGATCATTAGGTTAAACTGATTAAACTGATTAAAAGTACAAACGTTTGGAATAAGGTCAGTCAATGAAATCTGTATATGTAGTTTAAAAAAATGAATAAACAAATCCTATAAATGCTTAAACTACCAAAAGAATATATATATAAAAAAATTAAGCTTTCACCAAAGGAGATTTTGTAAACAGTTCTACTTGTTGCTCTACTGTGACTCATTTAACAGGATAATTAAGTTTGTTGTACAAAAGCACTAGCTGTGGTTGCCATGGATACATTGGCATAATTATGAATGAACAAGGGAAAAATTAAATACTCCATAAAGGTGGTTTATGAAGGCTGTCATTTGTCAGTATTCCTTTGACAAGTCAAGTATGTCCAAGAGCAAAATGACAGCATTACATAACAAAGAGCAGTTACCGCCGTCAGCCAGGACTGTGTACAAATAAAACTTCTGTTTCTGTCCACTTTCCTTGATTGTAACTGAAATGTTAATATGCATCAGAGAACTATGTATGAGAGAAAAATCTGTTACGCATCTGTGATGCAGCCACAGCCCCAACCCCTGTGTGTAATGCAGAACCACTGAAAAGTCAGCAGCATGTGACCTGATGGTGTGCGTCTGAGGTGAAGATAATATCAGAGGACTAGACAGACGATGCCAAAACGAAGAGTTGATTAACAAAGAAGATAAAGCGTGGGAGGAAAAATTATAAGTCAAACTAAGACAGAACGAAAGAGAAAGGAAGGACAGGGGTTGCCTTGACTGCGGTCACTCACTTGACGGACAGGGAGAAGTCTCCAGGTGCGCTCTCGCTCTCTCTGATGAGGAAAGCTCCGTCGTGCCTCTGTTTGTTCAGCAACTCCTCTGCTCTGGCCCGAGGAATCCTACCGAAGAACCACCTGCATGAACACAGACACAATCTAATTAGCACACAGCCCATAAATTACAGTGTTAGACCCGAAAAGAGATAAACCAAGAAGCCAGTGGGGCACACAGCTGCACCAGACAGTGGAGGAGTTGTGTGTATTTTTATCCTTTACATAAAGCAGACCTGGCAAAACTTAAAGAATTCTTTAAAATCTATTTTGACCCTAAAATTCATTCTTTTATTTTTTTTCTCCTATAAAGCTAACATGTGAGAGAAGATTTTGTTGAGACAGTGACTATTCATTGTACAGGGAAAATTCATAATTGAGGACTATTTTGTTTTATGAAAATGGTTGAAGACTTTACTATTTGAGTCATTTAAATAATACTGATAAATCTCATCAACACTGACGGATCTTTTTTCAGTGGTAAAATATCTTCCATTAGCACAAATTTTTCTTGTTAATTATTGGAAAATTATCTTCATAATGTGTGGTCTTCTGATATGCTGGCATAGATATATTACAGACCACTAACTGAGGCTCAAAATAGTTGTGAAAACAACCGGTACTGCCTAACCACATGATGTTATTTTCAGATTAGAAGTACTAAGGTTTACATCTTTAGGCATGATGACAGAAAACACACGATGTGGGAGCGGCAGGAGATAAAGATCTGAGAGATGAGACAACCTCTGCAGAAAGGTCTAGAAAAAGGAGAAGCAGAAAAACACACTAAAAGCAAAAATGAATTAAGCCCCAAGCGAAGGCGGGAGAAGAGAGCAAAGGAAAGTTAATGATTAACCAGCTGTCAACCCTGGCAATCTGTCTAGCCTACATGTAAGGTTATAATGATGATAACGGCGAATAATGTCCTCAGCATTAATGCTGACCTGTACAGAAAGGTTTACGATAGATTTAAATAAATAAATAAATAAATAAATAATCAATATAAAGAGGGTAAGACAATCAGCACAGAGTAGCAGGGGACCTCTTTGTTCATCTTACAAACATACACAAAATAAAACAGTGTGGAAATGTGCCTTAGGGCCTGATTGTAAAATATCAAATAAACAAACCGCAATTTCTGCCCTCTAATGGTGTTAGAAGGAACCCTAACTAATAGTATGATTGACCTCAAAATAAGAAAAAAAAATCATTTTATTTGGTATAAAAATGGACTATTTATAGTTCAGATATGTTGTTGTGTATTGTCAAATGGTCACACTGCATTCATCCCTTCACAGTGAGCAAGTACTGGTTCGCTTATGATATCTTTCAGTGTGAGACATTACCCGATATGAAAACAATTGTGCTGGCTACACTGTTTATCAACAAATAGAATCTGTCCCATGAATCAAAATGATTAACCAGAACAGTCATGAAAAGAGTGTGCGTGCGCATGCGCGTGTCGGTGTGTGTGGTGGGAAAGTGGGTTAAAGAGACTCGCTACCATTGTTGCTGAAACAGACATATTACCAACATTTTTTCTGAGGTGCATTTACCGAAAGCTGAGGGAGTTCAGGTAAAAATCAACTACTGTCCAGGTTTAGCTCTGCTTGTCTACTCTTCTTCCTCTTTTTATTCTGCTGTTTAATTATTGTCTTTAGAATGTAAATTACATCCCAAATTATTACATTGTTCCCTATTTTTGCTGCATTTTCTGGCATTTTTTTCTACCAATGGACAAAATCTAAGTAATGTGTGTCTAAAACAATGACTACAGGCTTCTGTAAAAACCTAAAATAAAGCAAAGGATTTGAAGAATCTGCATTTATTAATATATGTATAAATATTAGTATCTTTACTCCACATTGATTAACAAACAATATATAAACATTACTTGCTGCTGCTAGTAGGATCGGCAGCCCAGAGTTGAGCGTATCTGCACATAATTATAAAAGGTTTTTCTTGCATGTTAATCGTTTTAATTTCTCTTGACTGGAAAAAAAAACTGAAAAATAAATAATCTAGTTGCCATCTGGAGCCCTGATAAGTACATTTTATCAGTGAAAATGTCTCATTTTCATTTGAGAGCTATGCCACAATATATTTATTTGATCCAAGCTGGTTTTAACACTGCTCTGATTCCATGCAGCTTTGAAGAGACAATGCTCTTTCCACAATCAGTGTGTGGATTTTTTCTCTCCCTCTGTTTAAAGACAGCAACAACGTAAACATGTTTTTGTCCAGTGGTGCTTCTGTCCAGAACTGTGAGTATGATACTGGACTGAAACGTCAAGAACCATTTGTTCTAAAGCAACACATTAAATCCTTTTATCTACTCTTCTCTGTAAACTTTGTTCAGCGAGGTTTGTTTGTTCACCGACATCCAAATATAATCAAGCCGATCATTCGGCTATTGATTTTAACTCATGAAAGGAGTCGATCAATCTTACGGAAAATACACGGAGCAGCAAAAATAATAGTGTGAAGCTGTAAGTAACATTTGACTTCCACACACCGATGAACCTAAAAACAGCAGCTGTCTCACTCCTGCTGTTTCCTGCCCATCAGAAGCGCAGCAGCACTGAGCATGTATTGAGGAAGTTGCCATCAGGTCACCCCCACAAATGGCACTCTGTGAGATTACACACATTTACATCCCAGGGCTTGATAAGGGATGCCTCCCTGCCCTCGGGGCCGTGGTAACACCGTACAGGGCTGTGTCTAAAACTAAAGGCAGCTGTTATGACACCTTGCTGCCCAGCTGTCTCATGAATCTATACCTTAAAAGAGACTGTTGTGACGAACCAGGCTTTGGGCTGTGCTTCAAAATACAGTGATATACAACGTTGCCAAGATACCAACAGCTTAGCCGTTTTTGTATCGCACTCCAAATAATGACATTTATAAAACTACTGACACATTGAACAGCTGCTGCGCTCGTTGTTCTAAAATTATATATATAAAGATATATTTAAAAATATTTAGCCAAGATCAGTCAGATTACTTTGGGCAACACGCTAAAGCCAAAAAGTGTTTGTATAATGTAATAGGTAAGTTTAAATGGTTAAATACAAGGCATTTACTAAAGTAAAATGTCTAATTATATGAAATATTAAGTGCTGCCATGCTAACTTTAATAAATGCAGCAACTTATCTGAAAAGTCACTGCACAAGTAATGTTAAAATAGATTTTTAAAGACCAAAAAACCCTGTGTTACGTGATAAGTGATTATAACTTATAGCTTAAAGTAATGTACATATACCAACATATTTTTACAGAATAAAACTTTTTCCACAAAACTGGCTATTTATCAGAAAGTTAAACCAGAATGTTAAACCAATTCTGAATTAATTAATTGTTCCAGTGCTGCTGCTCTTGACCACATCAGCACTGATGCACATGATAATGGGAAACATAAGGCAGTGAAGGATAGATCTATGCTACTTAAAATAAAGATGAGTAACCTCAGCACACAAAATAATTTCACACAGTCAATTTAGACATAACTGCATGCTTCCTGTCTCTGTCCAAGTAGACGGGACGTGTGTTTCAGACACAAACTCTTACAAAGCCCAGGTGCTCTTAGTGTCCATTCCTTTTCCTCCTACTAAGACTGACACAAAAGTTATGCAAAAAACACGCAAATGACTGACTGGCAGAGGAATGACAGAACTACCCTCTTTCTCACGCTCCTTGAGAGGATCTGGTGCGTTACCAGCAGCGCTGACAGGCTAGAGCCTGATATTTATAAAATTCCCATATTTTATTTCTTTTTGACAAAATTAACAGTATTACTACTTTTTTTTTTTTAACAATTATTCTTCATCTACGCTTTCATTATGTTAACATAGAAACACTAATTTCACGCAAAAATGCAACTAAAAATCACTGGAAACTATTTGCTCACCACGGCTACTCTGCAATACTGGGGAGGACAAAGTGAGACAGTCTAACTCAGGGGTCACCAACGTTTGACAGCAGGTTTTCATTCAACTAAACAGGAGCTCAGCACATCTAACTACACAGATGTTTGAGACCAACTGATTAATCAATTGGAATCAGGGAAGCTTCTGCCTGATTTAGTGAAAACCTGCAGCCACACTGGCCTTTTGCAGATAAGAGTAGTGAACCATGGTGAAACCATATTCAACTTGAGAAACCATATTCATCATCAGGTTTACTGGAATCACATTTTTGAAAAGACGACAATAATAAAACGTTGATGAGTGTCATGGATCAAGTCGTGACAGACTCAGTATTTTAATACCGAATGTGTCTCTCCACACCAGGTAAATGAAAGCAGTTTGGTTTCTCTATATTTGTTCAAAGAAACTCCATAATTTGACATAATTTGACATTTCTGTGGCTGTCCACTAAACTTTATCCAATCACTCAAGCTGGTCCAGCTCATGTTGGTCCAGCAAATGTCAAACATCATGTTTAAAAAACAAAAAAACAACACAAACAAATCAGATGCCACAGTTTCTCATCTTGTGATAGGGAAACACTGCACATGAGCAAGTACACAGAGATTGTTTTTAACAGATGCATTTAAAGGTTGCAATAAAGGATGTCAAAATGAAAATATGATCTTTTATCCTAAAATACAAATAGTACCATATTGCTGATTATATTGTCTTGCAAGGACAAAAGTGCATACCAATAAATCCCACAGCACTAAACTTGACAGGATAAACATGATGTGCACTTACGTCCCAATTGTCTGAGCTCCCACTGAGCAAGAAGGATGAACACACTTAGTTGTTCAATTTAGCAAATTGCAGACACATTTCCACATTGCGGACAGCCATCCAATTCGGTAAGCATGTTTGGTGTTTAAGATGTTTTCTGAAAGTTTGAAATCGCTAGCAATGTCACTGAGGAAGTCATCAACCCCCTTGAGTTTGTCTGCTTTTCAAAGAACAAAAGGGTGGAAAGCACTCAGACTTCAGCTGCATTTCTACATCCAAAAGTTCAAAGCGTATATGAAAAATGGTAATTCACTCTGACACTGTTGCAGTGAATGTAATGGGCAAGGAACAATGCTGAAGAAACAACTGCTAAAATGCAGAAACTACTGTTTGCTTGTCCTTTTTAGCTCCTGATTAAGTTTTAAAGCTGCATGCATATGCTGGATGAATAAAACCTTCGTTGGAGTTAATGTAAGGTCCATAAAGGCATGGCTGGAGCCCTGACCTCAACCCCACCCAACACTTTTGGGATGAACTCAGTGGCTGACCTCATACCAGTTCAACAAAATAAACAGGCACAACTTCCCACAGAATCTCCAGAATCTTATGGAAAGACTTCTAAAAAGAGCGGAAGCTGTTATAGCTGTAAAGGAGGGACCAACACTATATTAAAGCCTATGTATTTGAATGCAATGTCGTTAATATAGTGCAGGTCTTGGCCAATCAGCTTCATCTGGAATACAAGTGAAATAATATGAATTGGACTTTGCTGTGAACTCCTTTAATCAAGACCAAGTCTGGACCTTTATTTAACTCCTGTTCAGTACTGGAGGTCTACACTGATGGAATGTGTGTAGACACTCAAAATATGATGAACTCTCCTTGCAGAATCTGTGCTGTGATTGAGCTGTGCTAAGACCCCCCACAGGGATCTGCTGATGTGATTACAGCAGAAGTTCACCGCTAATGCTGAGAGACGCGTTAGAAATTCTCACTCTACATTACTGCAACGCAGAGCCACGGTGGCCTACTGACACTCCTCACAGATTAGAAGATTAAACCTCAAATGAAGATGTGTCTGGCCTCGGCTACACAATCCTGAAACTGCCCTCACTAGAGACAGAAAGATCTGGCTAAGCTCAGGGTCATGTGAAAATGGATGACAGCTGGAACACAGAGAAGGAGAGGAAGTATTTGTACTTACTGATGTGCTTTCATTTCTATATAATTCTTAGGGATGAAACCGTCTTTGCCATTCAGCTCTGCCTTATACCAGTTCTGGTCACATTCTTCATTTAATACCTACAAACAAGAAAAAAAATCAGAACGGTTAATGCTGGGTCATTGAGCACGGTGCTGATGCCAGAACAAATCTTTGTAGCTCCAAGATAATGAGTTTACATGTGAAAAAAACCCCATGAATTACTTAAAATAAAAGTTACAAAAATGGTTCTTTCCAACTATTTCTGAGGCATTTCCTGTGTCTCGTTCATCATGAAATTTTCAGTGTCATGGTCAGCTGGTGTTTTAAAAGTATGACAAAAAGTGAAAACATCAAAAATGGAGGAAGATGGTTTTGTTCTGAAAGCCAAATAGAACTATGCTTTAAATGGGAAATCATTATGAATGCAACAAAGTTAACAGCACAAACTAACCAAGATAAGCACATCAACAGTCCATACACAATACTGTGTGTGATGCAAATACCAATAAAACACGCACTTGGCGTAGGAGCTGGTGAAATTAATGCATGTGTCTATTTGTGAATGCTCAAACGCTGTGTGGCAGATGTCCGACATCGGTCTAGCTGGTTTCTGTGAAACTGTGGGTTAGTGACTCATGCCTCCCAGGAAAAGTGTCATAGCACAAACAGCAGAACTTCTCAGCCAATAAGCAAGAAATACACAAATGAGCCCCCCCCAAATTCAACCCGCAGCATTTGAATTTGGCACATTTTTAGTACTGAAAATATTTTGAACACAGTATGAAATACAGCCCTCACTCCCCTACCACAAACCATTATTACAACATACTGAAATGTCTGTGTTCCTATGCATTTGAAAGTAACGGCATTTCAAAAGGATTCAGAGTTATAGCTGCTGAAGAACTGAAATGAAAAACTGTTGCTTCAAGCCACTAAAATAGTGATGATCACACCTAAACCACAAATATTATTTATGGTTATTACAAAAACAATACCTCATTCAAACAAAGGACAATGTTACAGCTATTGTGCCTAAATACTGAAAAAGTTAAATAAATGTTCTCTTTACACATGCTGTTGCCAATATGCTCAATGGATTTTCTTCATCACTGGCCAAAAATACTAGTTCTGGACGCAAAAGAGAGGATGCTTCTTTTATTTTTCAGTGACCATTGCAGAGGTTCAGCCGAAGGAATATTATTTGTCAAGTGGTCTGAACTAGGGATGCACCGATTGCAATTTTCTTGGCCGATTCCGATTACCGATTTTTGTGCAAGATGATCGGCCGATACCGATTTTTCCGATACCGATCCCCCTCCCCAGATAACAGGAAGTTAGAGCTGCTGCGACATCGACACAAAAAAATGAGTTTCAACTTTTTTAATGTAACGTGGTAGTTACTTTCCCTGTT
>JBBPDE010000026.1:10826554-10839123 GCA_037974605.1 Nannopetersius ansorgii | reverse complement strand
AATTTACGTCAAGTGATCGGCTTTTTTGATCGGCGCTTTTGGGGTTCGCCGATCAAGCTATTTTTAGCCAATATCGGACGATAAATCGGAGCATCACTATAAGATACACACAACGAGCACAAGTATGCCATAGGTCAATGCTGGGAAAGTCTGTTACTGTAAAACTAGGGCACAAGTAAGCAGAAATTAACTGTAGAGGAAGGTCCTGCGTTCTTTTTTTTGGTTTGCATAATAACCACAGTGTGAGTGATTACTGTATATCTACACTAAGTTAAAATAAAATGTTGCACAGACTGTTCCTCCTCCTTTTGATTTTTATAAAACAGTACATCTCAATAAAAACTTTTAAGGGGCTATACAACACTTGTTTATGAAGTTCTTTGCACAAAATCACGCTCACATAAAGAGATCTTACCAGCTTTATTATTGACAGTTTCATTCACTTTCAAGATTATAATTGTTGTCTTCAAAAGAACTGATAAACGAACTAAACTAGCTCGACTAGAGACAATATTCTTTCCACAAGCAAATGCAAGTATGGCATATGAAAAACAAAGGGATTTTTTGGTGATGGCCTGGAACATTATTGGCCCAGCTACATATTGATTTTCTTTACAATTAAAAACACCTAATATGTTATTGCATTATGGAGCTCGTGCAGCACTTTGATTCACTTAGCCCTCCTTGCCTTGCAATCTGCCTCATTCTCTTTCGCAAGCACCCTGGTAATGGACTTGCCTGTGAATAGCCCCTCCTCTCTGTGCACACTCTGAATCAAAACTTGATCAAGCTATGGAAGAAGGATCGCAGCTGACATGGCAAGATGGCTGGCTGACTCAATTTGCAGTTCATGAACGGTTAGTATGAACACCTCTGCACAAATGAAGCCAAAACTTGGTTACGGTGATTTATGTTCTTAATCCAAATCTTGAAATAAGTTACAAGTAAGTATGCAAAGAGCATCTAACTAGTCAGGATAGCCAAGACTACGTAGCTAAGCTCTCTCAGCAGAGAGTCACTAATGAGCGCTAATTATTAGTGCTAATTATTACACATTTACACAATTTATATGTGTAAATGTGTGTGTATACATGTATATATAAACCCACCCAAGACATCAGTAGTATATATGTGCGTGTGTATGTATGCATGTATGTATGTATATGTACACACTAGTTAGTAAACCAGTTCATATTGGGAAACAGCAGTACTTACTACTATGGAAATAACAATGAATAGAAATACGGTGACATGCAAAACTAAACGCATTGTAAACATCTAAGGAAAATAAGCATTCTTTTAATTATGATGATGATGCGTCTGCAGTGTCTGGCGTTCAGTTCATGACATTCATCATAACCACCCCCCACCTGTCAGCTCTATTTCATTAGTAAATTGTACCACAACCGAATACAGTCTTAATACATAAGATATTGTCATTCTAATTTCAATCTAAATTTTGTGAGAACGTGGAACTGCTTCTAGTCTTACTTAAATATGAGTAGACTGAACTGTGAGTCCTGAACCCTCTATTAAACGGAATTGTGAACACACTCTGAAGCAAGTTAAATAAGCCTAAATTAATGTTTGGAACAGGCCCCCTCAGGGTGAATCTGACAATAACTGTGTGCTTTCTGGGGATAATGTCGTTTTCATGGCAACTGAAGGCCATGTCTGAACAGATGAAAGTTTCTAAGACATTTTGATTTGGAAAGAAAGTCTACCAGTCACTTTTTCTGAACTACAGTTTCTTTGCTTTGCCACTGGTTATCAAACAGACCCACTAATTTGACCAGAGGGAAAAAGTTAAATGAAGGAGGAAGTCCCATGAATAGTGGAAATCAGTGACTGGATAAACTCCAGGTTTATAAATTAATCAAATTAAACAATAATTAAACTCTTGCTTATAAGCACATTTGCCTTTCTGCTTTAAAATAGCCCTGTTCCCATCTTTTCCGGACATAAAGCCTAAGTATTCTAACAGGAAACAAGTTTATCCATCAATGATTCACCACGTTAAACCCCTAGTTTGAACAATCTACTTTTTATGAGTAGATCTATTCCTGGATTCAGTGGTGCATGATAGAAGACGACACAAAGGACATACATACCAGTGCCGTTGAGGCGATAATGCTACAGGGGAAAAAAGCTTAGAATCTGACCCCGGTCCTCTATCAATCCCATCAGCAATAAAGCCAGATTATAAGTTACATAAAACAGACTGTCTCACAATAAGAACAACACAGGGGAAGAGTAACTGGAATCAAAGCAATATGATGCACTCATTCAAGATTCATAAAAAGAAAAAAGAAAGAAATAAACAAGAGAGAGAGACACAGAGAGAAAGAATGAGTAAACAGGGCTTAAAGTGGTTGGGGAAATATGGAGGATGAGAATCTAAAACGGACATGCGACAAGAACGTCTTATTCTGCAAGTGTTTTCCATGCTTCTCTTTTTTAAAGTTCCAAAATAACATGTCTGGTGCATTAGCAATTTCTTGTATTCAACAACAATCTAAAGTCTTTATTTATTAGAAGAAACTTCACACCAATAGTTTCCAACAAAAAACTATGAAGTGCCCTACTTGTCTGTTCCTGCAATTCAAAGTCTGTACCAAATAAAAAATTGAGGACTTCAAGGAAAGCCTGGACAGTCATTACTGGTTGTTCACTTGCGCTCTTTGCAGAGATAATGAATAGTTTAAAGCGCTTTCCTCCTCTGACCAATCGGTAACATTCACAGAAGGAGCTACAGGACACATCCGGTTCTTTTTTTGGCAGTCATCCTCAAACTGTCACTAAGACAGAAATATACTACATGATCAAAGGCAAATGAACACAGGCCTTTAAGAATTAGATATTGGATTTCTAATTTATAATTAAAGGATACACTATATATCAAGGGAAGCAATTATACATACTTGCAGACACTACACATTTCCGTAATGTAGTGGTCCTGTTTCACATGTGGGGTAATTATGTAGAGTTCAAAAACAAGAGCCAAATGTAGAAATATTCTAAAGCCAATCCAAAGAACTATTCTAAATATAATACCATGGTACTGAGAAAATGCTATTAGGAAGTTGTAATGTGAAATTAAAGAATGATTTTCTTTATGGATACAGAAGCCCCATCAGATTTAAAAGGGGAGGTGTATACTTTTGTCCTTTTAGTGTACACTATTAGTACATTGAGCCCTGTCCCATTTCCTCATTTCACCTGAACAGTAAAATTGGAAAAGAATGGAAGATAGTTTTGGGGATGGAGGAAGCAGCAAGGAAAAGATGACAAGAAGAGAAATACAGCAATAGAAAAAAAGAGAAGAGAAAGACAGCAAACGAAAAAAGGAACCAGCCAGGAGCTATTTAAAACAAGGAAATTAGTTCTCAACATTTTGGTCAAACAGCATATATGCAGCAGCAATTAACTGACATGAAAGGATCAGGATACAGAACAGCTACTGCTCATATTTTTCATCATCTGTCCACTCCTAATTCTCCTGCTTGTACATCAAAGGCATTGCCAGAAAAGATGCTTTCGTGATGATCAGTGGCCATTTGAAAGAAATCTTCAAAAAAGATGACACTAGACATTCCAAGAACAAGATGCATGCAGCAGCCCAGCAGCAAGTTTAAAGAATAATGACGTGTTAGAGGCATGGTTTTTCCAGGAACAAGGATGCAGCCATGCATGTGGAAACGTTTTTTTTTTTTTTCACCACCAGCCCAATTCTCCACACAATCCGTGCGTCCACAGGACCATGACCCTTGAGGGCACAATCTGACTGAGTCGATCCCACTCACTTCAAAGTCAGGAGAGCAGAATAAATGAAGCAAGCTTGGTGAATCAGACTCGTACCAAGCCCGGAGGGTCAGAATTAAGTCAGAGTAAAACGGGTCAAGGCAAGAGCAGCTGCCCTTTCTGTGGAAAACATCTAGCTGCCCCTGCTGAACCTTGATGTTTAGTAGTGATGATATGAGTTTCATGGCCACTGGAGAAAACTACAGAACAGGAGGAACATGTTTGAAATCAAATGAGACATTTACATTTGTAAAAAAAAAAAAGGCAGCCATACTCTAGAAACAATGAATAATATGAATAAAACATTAAATACTAAACATGACACCTGGGAGTATGCAAGTGTGATGCTGATCATGATTAACTTTAAAACAAGTGAGAGTCCCAGCTGATATGTCTGAGCCTATATTTATAAAGTGCACCATGGGGGAGTAGGATTAGCTGGTATAATGGGACTTAATCTTTGTGTATGACCCAAAGCTCAAAATCTGCATCAAAACAGCAGCTATTGATTGTTGACTGTTCCTACCTATTTCTACCCCATGCTGTAAGCTTTGCATGGCAAGACATCAAAAGGAAACAAACAGCTGCTTTATGTCAAATGTGCAAGTGTAGCTATCATGTTCAGTAATCCCTCAGTTTTACGTGGATCAGGAGTCGCGGATTCAGTCACACAGATTTTTTTGCAAACTAAACTTTTTACGTGGCAATCCCCACAATAATGCAGAAACTGTAAATATCCTCCACCTTTTTTTTTTGCTTTTTTGTGGCAATAAATATATTTTTTCAGGATGTTTATACACAAGGACCCATTCACTCTGCTGGGGTCTCCCAATATTTTTGTCCCGCATCCTTTTGAGTTACATACAGTATCTCTGCGGGGAAAACACTCGGACACTTCAAACTCCACAGTTCGGTAGATCTCTTTTCCAATTAGGCCCTCATTTGTATTTTTAGCCCGAGTTGATTTACATTTATGCCATTCAAAGCAACTTTCATTCCCTACCTACAGGGGGCAGTCCCTGGAGCAACTCGGGGCTAAGGGTCTTGCTCCAAGATTTCCCAGGAGAACGTTGTCCAGAGCATCACACTGCCTCAGACAGCTTGCCTACTACTTATCCTGGTTAAATCTATTCCCCAGGAAGGCATGATGGACACTGGACAACGCCCCCTTCCCCCATTGATCCAGTTGCCAGTTCTGATGTTCACATGCCCATTGTAGGCACTTTTGACAGTAAACAGAAGATAGGATGGGCACTCTGACCACTCTATAGTCTCATTAACAGTAAGCTGTAATACACTGCGTTCTGACACCTTTCTTTTATACCCAGCAACTTTTTCAGCAATTTGTACTACGGTAGCTTTTTTGAACAGCACAAAATTCTTTCTCTGCATTTAACCCATTCACCAAGTGAAGCAGCATGCAGCCAGGAACACAAAGCAGTGTGTGGGGACAGTGAGCTATAGACACCAAAGACTGTCACGTCCTTCTGCGTACTACTTTTAGTAGGTACTACTGGTGCATACTGGAAACACACCACAAGTCCTGCCAGTTAGTAGGGGATCTGACTCAGTGGTCTAACATTACAATTAGGTCCTTTTCACACTTGCTAGATCCGCACTAATTAGATGCTTCAATAGCCTTAAAATAAACATTCACTGTGAAGTAAAGCTGTGATGTGCTTTTTTTTAGTGGCTACGCAAAGTATTTACCCATTCATGGTGCACAAGCTCTTTTCAAACAACTGTGTAAAATATTTGACGATATTTTGACAGTTTACTTCTGTTGTCTGTGCGGAAAAGGAGCAGCCATGCACTGTTAGGTCTATGACAACAGATGGCAACAGCAAAATACCACAACTGCTGTAGACCCACGTTAATAAAGCACAAACGTATCATGCGTCATTTTTAACCTCAAATTCATAACAGACTCGAAGTAAAGATGCCATATGCAGATGGGGAGGTGTTCCTCTTTCATTACTTTTCTTGGTAATAGCCAAGGAGGGGGAGGGAGCACTGTTTTTTGCAGAAATGCCAACCAACATTATTGAAATAGTTTTAAATGAACTGAGCTTTTAGCAAAATGACCTCAGTTTCTGGAATAGGTGCCCAAGAACCTCAAGGACTAAATGGGTCAAGAGGAACGGCTGTCGCTTAAGTTTCCTCAAGCCGTTTTTAGACAAGGCAAGAAAGCCTGATGTTTCCTGACGTCAAAATCCATTTGTATTAGATGAGGTCTGGTTAGGTTAGGCAGGCTGATGTAATCAGATTCAATGTGTATCCAAAAGTGTATGCATACATTAGTGAGTAATCAGTGACTGACAGGATCATATAAGCTGACTACACAGCACTCTCCTCTTCCTGCATGCAAGAAGCCCTATTTCTCCTAAAAACCTACCACAAATCGCTTCCTTGTTCAGAGAACAGGTACCCTTTTCTGGGGATGCATCTACAAAGAAGCCACACAAAGCTAAAGAAATGAAGAAGCAATAATGACAGAAGTAGCAGACAACAGTAGTTAATACAAGTTGACTGTAAGGGTTAGACCACAGACAGCATTCCTATCAGATGCCATAATTAAAAATAAAAGATAAGCTAACCAGCTAACCTGATGGAGAGGGGAGATTTCAATGTGGCATCACATGCACAGAAAAGTGGTTCTGCAAATACAATTTTTTTTAATGAACCTCAATGAAACAAAAATTGATGCATCAGAGTGCAACAAAAACAAAAATACTGTGCTGTATAAACCACACACTTTAATAGTTTCTAAAATCAATATTGTTTGACATAAGATCTTTATCCAAGCACTACTCAGAACATATCCACAAAGATATGTTTTAAAAATGTATGAAGTAATTTGACTGATTAACAAAAGTATTCGTTCAGTAACTTTTACATTATGTTGCCTCCTGCTAGAGCTTTTACAATCCTGACTTTTCAAATGCTAAATGTACACTTAAGGCTTTGCTTTTACTATAAATAAACCTTCCACAATAAAGATATTGCGCTCTTACAACTTAAAGTGGTATTATGTAACTACTACCCAAAAGTTACCTCCATGACAAAAATCCTAATCTAGACAGCACTAATGGCTATTTTAATCCCTCATGATGCGATAAGGCGATTGAGGGGGGGTGGGGGTGAGGGGGGTGGTATTATTTTGCCGTTCCTTTATTTGGTCTCTGCAAGAGAAACATCAGTCCATCAACTCAAGATGAAAGAAGATAAAGGATATTATATATGTGGAGTGCTGATGCTTCCTTCTTTATCAAAAACCCTATGACGTCCAGTGAGAGGGATTACAATGATTGCACGTAAATCTCAGAGCACTGGGGCAAAAACCCACTTCTACGCCAAGCTGTACAATCCCGCTCAAAGGAGGCAGCTTGAAGTCTTTTGAGGGAGAACTCAGTTCAATGATGTGCAGCCTGAAGGGCCAAAACGATTTACAGAAACTGCAGTGAAGATGAGCATTCAAGCAAAAAAGCAAACAGAGAAGTGGAACTTAAGTATTTTAAGACAGTTCTGCTTCACTCAGATTTCAAAATTCAGCATCGAAGTGACATGATGAGCAACAAACAAGTCTGGTGTTAAACAGGCTAGGAAGCAGAACAACAGAATGTTTAGTGCAGTCAGAACAAGGAAGAAATGTTAATCACTCTAAGGGTATGCTGCTTTAGGGTATCAAACAGGAATACATTTGTGTCACATTTCACTAAATTGGAGGAGGAGAGACATGGATGCAGGATGCCTGTGGCACAGCAGTGGCCTCCTACTGGATCGTGTTCAATTAGGTTCTTAAACTTTCCCACAGAAAATTAAAACACCATTTCTCTCATATATGGATTTTTGTGTCCACTCTCCACTGTCTTACTTTGAAACATGCCAAGCACATATTTAGATAATATCAGGTAATATAATTTTTTTTTCTTTGTCTGCCAAAATCTTAGACAGAAACCGCTATTGATGCTTGAAGCACACAAATACAATCTAACATCTCCAGGTATTTAGGCTCTGTTTTGGCTGCCAAGGATAAAACAACAAACAGAGATAATGTGATGCTCAAAAGAAATGACAATTTATGAGAAGCAACACGCAGTCATTCCCTTTTTAACACAATGCAATTTAGTGATGTAGCAGAACTTCAGACAAGCTTTGATAGTTCTCACATACATTAAATGGATAAAAGTATCAGGACACTTGTTAATCAGGGGTTGCATTTGACACCTTACTTCCAATGATGGGCAATTTTAACACTTCAGCATACCCAGTTTTTTTTCTTTCTATAGTGCCATGCCTCCAACTTTATGGACTTTTTCTATTCCAGCATGACTGTGCCCCAGTGCACAAAGCCAACATCGGTGCCTTGCGACATAAATGCTCAACAGAATGAATGGGCACAAATACCCCAGAAACACTACAAAGCCTTCCAAAAAAAGTTAAAGCAACTCCTTATTAATGTCTATGTACTTAAATGCAATGACATTAAAGCTCCTGTTAGGGAAATGGTCAGGCATCCAAATACTTTTGTCCACACAGTGCAGACAACTTACATGTAGATGAGTATTCAAGAAACAAAAGGAGTTTGTTACCTTAAGGATTTCTCCCCGTTTAAAACTTAGCTCGTCGTCTGCAGTAGCTTTGAAATCATACTTGGCTATGGCCTCCATGATTCAGCGTGACAGGATACTACAAGAGACTAAACTACAGCAGAGCGGTCAAAAAAGGTCTGTTTCTGGAAAGTCTGTTCCCCTGTGGAGGATTGAATGAAGACAAAAGATGCCTCAAAGTGTGTGCAGGAGGGGGTAGATCCAGGGCAGATGGTACACACGGTGGCTCCGAATCACTCCTCCAGTCTCTGACCCGCCTCGATGCTCACATAAAGGTCAAGGCGAGGCTCCTGCAAAGGAGAGGAAAAGTGTGAAAGGAAATGTGACACCGAAGGTACAAATTAACAGCTGGATCCGTGGTACTCAATGGACCGCGCCCACGATACGACTGACATTAAAAAGCCCAGCGCTCCCTTATAAAGAGGAAGGAAGCTCGTCCGTCTGACATTTGCAGAGACCAACTGTGTCCTCCAAGACCAGCCTGCCAGCCAATCGTGCCCCAGTACAGAGAGAAACTGGCCAATAAAGAGGCAGAGAATCAATAAGGAGGCAGTCTGGCAGGAGACCAGTAGCTGGTCAGAATGAACACCCCCAACCCACCCCTAAAACAAGAGAGACGAAGCTCGATGACGACATGCCATGTATACATATGCACAGATTTTTAATTAAAAAGATCCTGCAGCGTTCATTTCACACGTTATACCCATTTCAGTCAAAGAACAAATTACTTATACTGACGAACTCCCCAGGACACTGAAAGTGACTCGATTGTTGCAGCCATCGTTTATTCTCTTCGTAACAGTACTAAAAACTGCACAGCCTGTTCTATAAAGCACTTCATAGCATTATAATCTCTCTCATAGCTGGACAATCTCAGTTCACAAATGCTCTCAAAGCATAGCTGTCTTCCCAGTCCAACGTGCCACAGAGCACACACTAAGGAATACTGTCTATATTAACCACTTTTAAAGCTAAAAACACAAACAGAGCAGGATGCTGGATACTCATCTGCACTACACAAAAAGGTAAAACATTAAATATGGAGGTTAACTACTGAATAAATTTGAATTTGATCAAAAATCTAGTCTAGAATTAAGTTAGGTCCATTAACGTTAACTAGAACATTCGTTAGCTCGGTGGCTAACGTTGTCACTATCGCCCCAGCCGTGTCGAGAACTATTACAACATCTCTAAAACATCTCTACCATAAAATAAGTCAAACGTGTAATGTAATTAAAGACGAACACACATATTATCCAACCTGTTTATGGTACGGGCTGGGGTGTAAACACACGCTAGGTTAGCCAAGCAAGCAACTAATTTGTGCCACCGCGCTAACGTGGCACATTTTCAGCGAGAAAGACTAAAAAATAAAACAAAATACGGAGTCAGCTGGGTCACACTGAATGTACAAATGTGTGTTCTACAAAATGTGGCCAGGGAGAGGTCGTTGTTTATGGTTTTAACCCCCGAAAAGCACTGGGGAACCTAGCGACTCAAACGGGCCGCTGCGACTGAGACGCTAGCTTGTTTTGCTAACTCCGCGTTAGCACGCTTCCATACGTTTTCTAACGCGAGCGAGAATAAACGCTTTCAGGTAGATTTTCAGGTAAGATATACACAACTAAACTCTACTCACATTCGTGGGAGGGGTTTACTCTTCTTCTTAGTTCGCTTTAAATCCCACTTTGAGTAGAATTTAACTGCTGCTGCGCCTCGGAAACTCCGCTCCTCCGTGATGAAGCTTGTTTAGCTCCAGACTCGGGACGTGTGTCCCCACTTCCTCAGCAGCTGGTCTTTCAGTAACATGGGCTCAGCCTGCCCCCGACCGACCAACCTCACACCAACACCCGAGGAAAACACAGTGCGTGTACAGAAGTATAGGGACAACCGTGAAGGGCAGTCTTTAATACTTCAACGTACCAAGACACAACACAATGATTCCAACTTTGTAGACACAAGATGAGTATTGCCCTTGATAAATTGACAAATAGTTGCTATGCTATTCATATTTTTAAACTGGTACACTATATGGACAAAAGTATTGGGACACGTCTTAATTAATGAATTCAGGCTGACCTCAACCCCATATATCACTTTTGTGATGAAATGGAACGGAGATTGTGAACCAGGCCTTCTCGACCAACAGCACTCATCCAAGAAGATTGGAAGCTGTTGTAGCTGTAAAGGAGGATCAACCCCATTTTAAAGTCTATGTTTTTGAATGCCATTTATTTGAAGTCCCTGTTGGTGTAATGGCCAAGCGTCCCAATACTTTTGTTCATGTAGTGTATGTGTTTCAGGCCTTTTATTTAGTTTAATTGTATCTTTGGAAACATACATTTTATACCCTAGCTTTTAGTTTTAAGTTTTTAAAACCTCTTTTGTTCTGTATTGGATCTGTGCAGCATACAACTCAGCTCTTTAATATGTAAATGGATTGAATGTTATTGAACATTAGTATTATTACTATACCACCTGCTGCTATTTTATTGCATTTATTTTTGTTACATTAACACAAAGTCACTTTTATAAGCCATTTTGCATTACTTGTTTGCTTCTACAGTACACACATACACACAGGGATGTCACTGTTACACTGTTATTTGTTACGCTAATGTTCTTGTCATTGTATTGCACTATTGTCTTATTATCTTTTATTCTATTTTATCTTATTTTATTTTTTCTTATCTTATGTGAAAAGCTGATATGTTTTAGATGTTTGTTTACTCTCACTAATATGTACACTTTGTGGTTTTCTACATTTTGTAATCTTAGTATTTTCTGTACATAAAATCTAGATTGTATATCATGCTGTTCATTTTTGTATCCGTATACACTATTGTATAACATTTTTTCAATCAGAGTCATGAGGTATCGACCTGCAATGGTGTTTAATTAACATGTGTGTTTCGTTAAGAGTTCATTAGTGCAATTTCTTGCCTTCTTAATGTGTTTTGGATAATCACAAAGTCAGTTATCCTATTCTACTAAGGTTCTATTCCACATAATGGCAAGAGCCACTTAACAAAGTAAAAAAACAACAGTCCATCATTACCTTATTAAAAAACATATTCTGGTTTGTTCCTTCATCATTTAGTTTCTTTCATATACATGGTATATGTACAAATAATATTTTGATACATGTATTAGTATTTATCCTTATATTTATAATTATAAGTCTATGTTGCATATTGTATTGTAGATTGTATATTATTGTATATTGTATCGATCAGTATTGTACATTGTATCTTTACATATTATTCTTGTTTTAGACAGTTGTCTTTGAGAAACCATCGACTGGAATCAAATGTGGTCGCTCTCACTCTTGGCCAATAAAAGCAATTCTGCTTCTGCTTCATGTTTTTCTAGAATCAAGCATCTGACAACAGCCCCTTTGAATTGCTTTATTTACCTCTGAACTGTCCAGCATTTTGAAAACCTCAATTTCTGCAATTTCTGTTCCTCCTGTAATTGGTGCCCATACACAGGTGAATTCCAGATCTCAGTGCAACACATAGACTAAAAACATCCATGAGCCTTACAGAATTAAAGCTTCAGTTTTTTTTAAATGTTGAAGGCCACGTTTGATTTCCATGTTGTCCTTAAATGTGTTTACCTTCTTGACCACTTAAAGGGGTGTTCCGCCATTTCAAAATGTCTGCAGAAGTAAGTCATTTGGATTAAGTGGTTCAGAGCAGTGTAATGGGAAATGGATTACTGGAAAGAAACTTACCGACTCAGATGTCTTTATAGTGTTGATAAGAACCGGAGGTTTCTACAGTGCACAGTTATAGCCTTTTTCTTTCTTATCTGAAATAAAAAGACAACCTGGTGTTTTTTATGCAATGTTGATAACGATAAAATAGTGGTAAAGAAACTGTTTTGCCTTAAAATGTCTGCAAGGCTGTTATTATTAGAATGCAATGTCATTTAAGTCCCTGTTGGTGTAATGGTCAGGCGTCCCAATACTTACAGTGTTTACTCAATCCTCGCTATATATCATAATTTAATAAAACAATGAATACAAAAATGCTATGCTGCAACAGGTGACCATGCAGGGCTAGTATTTGAAAATGTAATCATAATCACAGCTATACTCAATAGACTCCTATTATTATTACTGCCTGGTCTAGTATTATGCTGAAGTCTCCTTCA
>JBBPDE010000026.1:10806231-10826454 GCA_037974605.1 Nannopetersius ansorgii | reverse complement strand
GCCTGAACCCCATCAGAAACAAATGCTTGGTCGATAACCAGTATAAAACACTGAATGCACTACAAGACTACTATGTAATATGAATGATTCTTACACTCTATCATTATGTATGTAAGCTTTTGTGAAATGTTATGAAACAATAATTTTACGGGTGGTTGTAGTCTTGCAATGTTATGCTAAACTCCATAGCTAGCTGTTACATATGGCAATATACAGTGCTGTGCACATTGTTTAAAGCCATTTTTTCAGCTTATGATAATGTCTTTCTACTTACTAAGTTAACATTAGACTAAAAGCAAACAAACAAGAAAGTAATAAAAAGTATCAAGATTTGTGTTGATTGTAAAAAAGTAGTTATTTTGTGAGGAAAACACAGGTTTGGTTCCAGATTTCTCCTCGGTTCCTCTAGCCATTGTTTGGATTTGTGAAATTCCATCAGCAGCTCCTGATTTAATTTAATGAAGTCCTGATTAAATCAAACAAGGTTTCTGATGGGAACGACATGAAACACTGGGCCTCCCCACGGACCACACTGATATACTGTACATCACTATTTACTGTATAATATTATTTGTATTATTCTTAGTTTGAATTAGTATAAGTAGTAATAATATAAATGTACCTAACAAACAAACACATACACACACAAACATATACCTGAACTAAACACTGGCCTCTCCTAAAATGGTGTAGACACACAACGAACATTTATGCTGCCTTAAACAAACAACTTATACCCCAACTGCTACTGTAAATAGCCATTATGTATTACAACCTGATGTTTTTACACAGTTGTTATTTATTGCTGTCTGTCTCTGTTGTGCATATTTGACTCTGCACTAAAAATCTGCACTTTCCTGTTGTTTTGTTGCTCATGTTTTTTCTTGCCCTGTCTCTTCTGGTGTCATTCCTCTGTGTATTTTGTCCTATCTGCACTTATGTAGCCTTGTATTTCTGTGTTTGTTCTTTTGTTGCATCATGGTCCTGGAGGAACGTTGTTCCATTTCATTGTGTACTGTGTACATGGCTGAAGTGTCAGTAAACCCAGTTGACTTTACTTGACAAAAGACTAAATGTGAGTTTAAGAAATGAATTGTGGAACAGAAGTTACCCACTAAGCTGCTGTTGCTTTGGAATTAGAATTTGGAATTCGGAAGTGTGCTTTCAGTTTTGCGTCCTGTTTGTCTTGTGGTGGTCTTGTGCTGTTCTGTCCTGCACTTGTGTTGCACCGTGGTCCTGGTGGCATGTTATATCACATCGCTGTGTACTGTGTATGTATGGTCGAAATGACAATAAAACCTACTTGACTTGACTTGACTTGAATGACAAATATATCTGCAAGTCTGGCAAAGTCTCACTGCCAAGTCAAAATGTTATGTCTGGCATGGACAGTGCCCCTCACTTCACCAACAGCTGCCTTACGATTTACTGATCTGGAACATTGCATGGGGCACGCTGTCAGGACAGTCGAGCCC
Organism: Nannopetersius ansorgii; assembly: GCA_037974605.1. Lineage (NCBI taxonomy): Eukaryota > Metazoa > Chordata > Actinopteri > Characiformes > Alestidae > Nannopetersius > Nannopetersius ansorgii. The sequence goes on along the minus strand of JBBPDE010000026.1, from coordinate 10,824,979 downwards.
AGCTCATGTTTGGAGCGGCCCAAAAATTTGTGAAAAGGGGCTTCTCATAAGGAGCCACTCATATCAGCACATTTTGCTATAACAACTATAAACCCCATTAACCCACCCATATATATATATATATATACTGCTGCTACACCTTCTTGCTACTATATGTCAGGGCTGTCTATCTATTAATTAAGTTATTAATACTTTACTGAAATAGGTAAAAAAAGGTTTTTGACGATTTATTTTGTCCGTCATTGCGTAGAACGATTCCATGTGAAGCTGCAAGTACACATTATGGACAATAGTATTGAGACCATTACACCAACAGGGACTTTAATCAATGACTTCATTCAAAAGCATAAATATGGAGATAATTCCTAACAAATACTTTTGTCCACATAGTGTGTGTCACATTATGTTCTCATCAACTTGTCATTTACAGTGTTTACAGTAGCCTAGCTGTATGTGAGCTCAGTTCTCCCTGTCATTGAGTACATTTGGTCAAAATATTGTTATGAAAGATGAAGTGCTACGAACACGCTGCTGAAGACTGGTCTGTGACTAGATGGCAAATGCTAGACAAAACAGCACTCCAACCTACTGTGCTTGCACCCTTCTCTTCTCCCACACACCTCAGGCCTCTTTTCAATATTTTTATTGGTTAGATGTTTGTAAAACGCACAGATGGTCATAAAGAGTCAAGAATTAGTGCAAATTCATGAAAAAAGATATGAGACATATTTTTTCCCTGACATGAATGACATGCAAAAATGGTGGTTAAAAAAGGGCTGGTTAGGGTTCACACTAACTGTCATGTCACCTTGTGAGTCATCACTGTGTGTAGGGTTTTTATAAACCATGTGCAAAAACACCAGCTGTTTCAGGATGTGAATGTGTGTTACAGAGTTCTAATCGGCATTATTTGAGTTGATTTGTGATGTTGTATACGTTGCCCAGACTGGCGAACTGCCCGTGTCTTTCTCTGCCTTTCACCGTATGACCGCTGGGATAGACTCCAGCACCCCCAGTGACCTTGGCTAGGACCTGCAGCCTAATGGATGAATGGATGTATATTTACATGTTCCACCTACTTTGTTGTTCAAATATTGAGAGACAGAGCCAGTCCTGATGATCCAGGGTCCCTGTGCAAACTAGGAGGGTGGGAGATTTTATTTTGTTACCCAGGGGTGATGTGGTTGTGGTCCTGGGGGGTACTTTGGTTTTGTTGATGCCTTTGTTTTTTCTCTTTTCATGATCTAAGGATTGCCTTTCATTGTCTCATCGTAAAACTACCACACACTTTAACACGAGGAGGAGGTGGATCGACTAGCTCTGCACCGATGTGTATGTGAATGCATGGTGTTCTTTGTTGTCTTTAATAAATGATTGACATTTGATCAAGCACAGTGAACGCATTTACATAACAGCACATTGGTTTCTTATGTACCTTGGGACCCACAGAAACTATCACCACTGATGCGCTCAAACGAGTGTACTATGTGTTAAAGTGTAGACTGAAATGCGTGCCTGTGACTTGGAAAACTTCTATCAGAATCCACTATACGGACAAAAGTATCGGGACGCCTGACCATTTCACCTACAGGGACTTTAATGGCATTGCATTCAAAGACAGACTAATATGGAGTTATTCCTCCTTTGCAGCTGTAACAGCTTCTTCTCTTCTTGGAAGACTCGTAGTAAAATATGTTTCTGTGGGAATTTGTGCCCATTCATTTATTTAAAAAATGGGTTTTGGTGGAGACGGAAATGGAAAAATGGAAAACGTCTTTTTAGTACGCAACAAATGGTCAAATTATCGTCGTTAGGATGGCAGCACAGGCTCTAAAGATGAATACTTTTAACTGAAGAGGAGCTGACTGCAGCGCAAGTTTCCAGAGCCCTCTCCCTGGTGGGTGGGAGATGATTGAGACGTGTGTTTGAAGATCAGCCGTGTGAGCGCGTGAACCACGGCTCCTCTCCGTCATCCAGCGCGAGCTTCATTCAGCCCTCGCGCTCCTAATGAAGAGCAAGAGGGGGGCTTTCAAGCCCAAACCGATGAGAAGTCATTCAACTTATCAGGATGTCATTTTAACGGACAAAAATGTGATGCTTCGGAACGAATTGAAACCTGCAGCGACGAGGCTCCGGGTAAAGACGGTAAGTTCACTCATCTGCGTACCGTTCACATCCCTCATACACGATTCACAAGCGTTCAAACCTTAATCTCTCAATTAAACCGGTGATTTTGGTTTATATAATATCCTCTGTTTCATATTTACATCCTGTATGACTGTTTCTTTCTTTTTTGTTTTGGCGATGATTCAAGTAGGTTGATTAAGCTGGAGATGGATTATCTCATCACTGATCCCGATGATAATTCCAGCCTTCAGGAAAATTCATCTCAGACTGTTCATGCAGGTACTTTTTTATCTCCTCCTCTTACATTCCTCATCTATCCGAAAAGGCTTTTATCCATCCATTCATCAGCTTATAATAAAAAATAAGTATATTTAGCCAATAAATCATTGATAAGTGACTAGATTCAGATGCCTAAATCATTTACACCTGAGTGCCCTAATATGTGTGACCTAAACATAATTGTGGACAGAAGTCAGTGAACTGTTCTAATTCTTATACATGTGCAAACAAATGGTGTTCAAAACCACTCGTTTTAGCGCATCGTGTTTTTTCAGGGCATGCAGGCGTATGTTTTCAACTGGTCTGTTTAGTCAATGTCATCAACTTACAGAGCAATGCGTGACCGAAACAAAGCTGTGCATGATAATCAGGCTACATGTGTTGTGTTTCTTGCAGACATCGGCGAGCCCTATCGCAATGTTCTCATGCCAAGCATCTATGGAGTCATTTGCTTTGTTGGGATCATTGGTAATTGCATCGTGATCTACACAATAGTCAAGAAAACAAAGTTTCGAGCTCAGCAGACCGTGCCTGACATCTTCATCTTCAGCCTGTCCATTGTGGACCTGCTCTTCCTTCTGGGCATGCCCTTCCTCATCCATCAACTTGTAGGAAATGGCTCTTGGTGTTTTGGGGCCACCATGTGCACAGTCATCACTGCGCTGGACTCCAACAGCCAGATTGTCAGCACATACATCCTGACTGTCATGACTCTGGACCGCTACTTGGCCACGGTCCATCCCATCCGCTTCAACCATGTGCGTACACCATGCATGGCTGTCTCTGTGGTCAGCCTGGTGTGGATACTATCCCTGCTCTCCATCACGCCTGTTTGGATGTACGCTGGCCTCATGCCTCTGCGTGATGGCTCTGTGGGCTGTGCTCTTCTTCTGCCCAACCCGGCCACAGACACCTACTGGTTCACCCTCTACCAGTTTGTGCTAGCTTTCGCCCTGCCGCTGGTAGTCATCTGTGTGGTCTTCTTCAAGATCCTCAAGAATATGGCTGCAACCGTAGCCCCTCTGCCTCAGCGCAGCCTTCGCATCCGCACCAGGAAGGTTACCCGCATGGCAGTGGCCATCTGCTTGGCTTTCTTCATCTGCTGGGCTCCATATTACATTTTGCAGCTGGCCCATTTGGGCGTCCAGCGGCCAAGCTTCGCCTTTATCTACGCTTATAATATCGCCATAAGCATGGGATACGCCAACAGCTGCATCAACCCACTTCTGTACATTGTACTAAGCGAAACCTTCAAAAGGCAGTTCATCGTGGCCATTCGCCTGGGCCAGAGGGATTTGCGGGTTGATCCCGGGATGGCTGATGGCAGTGTCAGCCTGCGCTTGGCTCCCGATGGGGCACAGCAGTCCCAGTCCTCCAGAGAGCTCTTGCCCGTCACGGTAGCTGTGCACTGAAAAAAGCTATGCCTCTGTAAGACATCCACAGCTCCACAAGCAGTTTAGAAGGGGCCCTAGGGAGTCGGGATAAACCCCGCTGAATAGAACCTAATCTTCTGTCTGTAATGAGCACCACCAAAAAAAATCCTCCACAATTTTTCCAAAGTGAACATTTGCTAACGCGTGTGTACATTCTACAGCTGCACTTGTTCAGCTTGTTGCAGGTGAAACTCCTTCAAAGACAGTTTTTGCTCTTCAAGCTGAACAGAACATTTTGGAATCAGGTCAAGACTGAAAAAGGGCATTGATATGCTGCGCAATTGGTTGAAAATAATGTTTCAGATACAACATTCTTCATTCTTTGCAGGGAAAAAATACAGTTCTAAGAGAAAAACAACACATTTCAGACTTGCCTTGGATTTATATGCGTAAAAGAATGTTGCTCCGTTTAGGTATAGAAAGTGAAAATGTGTTTAAATGTGAAACAAAACAATTCTACTGGGCCTTATTTCACCAACCACAGAGGCTGGTATGAAGCATCAAAACACAAAACTGTTCTTTTCCCAGACTTCAAAATATGCATTTGTCCAGGACATATCTGTAGAACAGGATGCAGTTTTGATAAGATCAGATCTACACTTGATTCTAGCTTTTAAGTGCTTCATTATGATTTCTGGTTTGAGTTAGAAGTTTCACTTTGGAACAGAATGAGCCTGATTTCATTTGAAATCTCATTCAGATTCTGAAGTGACCTGTTAGCTCTAGCAGCAGAAGCTGTTTCTGAACACTGTGTTCCGTTGTCTGCCTGCTGACTCCATGTCAAGCTCGTGTGGTCATGTGACTTTTGTAGAGGTAAATAAGACATATACTCTCTCTGTGTTCCTAAAGGGAAGATTAATGACCATTCTGTGCTGGCATTGGTCAACTCCACACTTGCTCTTGGTTTTATATTGTAGCTGTTGATATGCCGACATTAATGATGTTGTGTTATAACCCTTAGAAGGTGTAGTTATTTCTGTCTATCACAAAAGCTGGTGACATTTGAGATAAATGCATCTGGTATTTTTTCTCATACCTCATAGAAATAATCAGGGGATTTCTGTTGAAGCTGTGGACTCCAAGGAATGAACTGTATGGCAAAAAAACTAGAGCCACATGTTAACAGTATAATAAAAAGAGTACAATGATTAATAAGGAAATCAAGTTAAATAGGACTAAATACAGTCGAGTGGAAAAGTTTGAAAGCCCCCAGTCAAAAACACATTTTTAAAGTTAACACAGTTAAGTTGTATATTGTGGGAAACAAGTCAAACATTCTTTCTGAAATATTTCTGTTATTTTAGCATTTTATTACAGTTACTGTTTATTAGCAGAGTTTAAGATATTGAAAAAAAAACATAAAATAAAAAAATATGCTGTAACTGTTGCACAGACCACATTTTGTGTTTTATTTATGTTTTGCAGTTTGTTAAATTCATTCATTCGTTTGTGCATTAATTTTCTGTAACTGCTTAATCCTTAATAGGGTCGCTGGTACCCACAGCCTATCCGGGGGTCTACGGGTGCGAGGCGGGGACTCATCCTGGCCTGGGCGCAAAATCAGCCAAATGTGTAACTTGATGAGGGCACCCTTACTTTTGCATATGCTCTCTGTATAATGAAACATGTTGGTCTTTCCTCTTTATGTGATATTTATATATGCGGTATCCTCAGAAAAAAAAGTGATGAGATTTTTGTCCATCATCATTTTCATCATCATTTTCATCATTTTGTCCATCCCCTTTGTAAATATCCCATCTGTGTTTGTAGAAGAGGAGGTATTTTATAATGTAAATGTATGTAAAGTTATTACTGTGTGTAAAATCTTGTTTGGCAAAACGAAATATTTTTGCCTTTAGACCCAAAAACAAAATGTTGACGATTCGTCGACATGTGATTGTGTCATTTAGAAAGCCATTATATGTGTAAACCCATTACATAGTAAAATAATAACCGTGGACTTCTAAGGGTTAACCCTGATTGGGAAATGTTTTTTTTTTTCAGTGTGTTCTTAAGTCTTTGCCGTAAATTTGTGTTAAGCCCACCTGTGAGCACCTGTGAGCATTTTTTGAAAGACCACATCTGTTCGGTTATCGTAAACTTCAGAATAAAACTGTTGACTCTCAGGCTGTGTGGCTGTGTGTGGGATTTTGCTAATGACAGGCTGTATTTTCTTCATCATGCCACCTCTGCTGCAAGACAGGTGGGAATGGCTCCTCTAAATGCTGGAGCAACACTATTGCTGCTAAATTAAATCACTTATTTCTTAAATTTCTATGTCTATCCCAGGCAAAAAAACTCTTCCAACTAACAGCAAGAAAAGCAAAAATAATAATAAGGTGTGTAGTATCTTCCATCAAAGGAGTAACATCATTTAGATTTCATTAGTTTCCCCCCCATCCAAATTATAATCATATACTAATTTGAAATGGTAATATGTTTTGGCTGGGAAATAACAATGATTTCAGTGATAGGTAATCTAATATAGTCTACATGGACCACTTCTGTGTAATTTTAAAATCACATGGCCAATAATTCTTGTTGTTTTATTAGATTAAATGTTATTTAATCCTACACAATGCACTATGTCAGTACAGGAGTCATTTGAGATGCATCATCTGTGTTACTTGTATCCTGACACATCTCTCTTTATGGCATGTGGCTCACTATTTTGTTGTTTTCAGGTGCCAGCTGAAGCTTGTTCCAATATCCAGTGATTTGGACTGATACTGAGTATAAGTTAGTTACACTCTCGATATGACAGAAATGTGCATTATATGTGTTCAATGTTTACTGAATACATACATGCATTAAAACATAAAATATTGTTTTATGTGCCGGTAAAAGCTTGTCTAAAGCACGGTCGGTAAGCTTTGAAAATAAAATGATAATGGGGTCGTTATAGGACTGGAGTGACCTATACAACTGACATATGAGAAAATGGCCCTCTCTTAGAACAGAAGAGTGCAATTATCTATATTTTCATATGTGGCAGCATTCATAAACAAACTAATCTCCCCCAAGCTTTATCCATAATATCTAAAAGAGTGCATGCACTCTTAAAAGTGCCACAAAAAGGGTTCTTTGATCAACATCACAGAAAAACTGCTGTTGGTTCCATGTTTGAAAAAGACATTTGTGGTTGTAAAACATTCACATAATATAAAAAGGGTCCATATTAATCTAAGGGTTCATCCAAGGAAGTACTTTAACCTTTTTAGCGTGTGTAAAAAGCTTCTGCCCGCTCACATCTCATTTAAATTAAAATTGGTCTTCAAAGAAGCATCCAGTGTTTTTAGTGAGTTTTGTCTGTGGCATTGTTCAAAGAACCTTTTTTGGTAAGAGTCCAAGAAACAGAAATGGACTCTGAGTCTGGGCTGAGTTTCAAGAAGCATCTTTGTGTTAAGATCATTCTTACTGTTGTGTTTTGCTCCCTGTACCATTTAAGAATCATTTTCTAGAAACCCAGCCGTGAATAGCTGCAGCCTTGCACACATTGTTTTCTTGACTATATATAAAAAAAAGATATGGTCATTTTTCTTTGCAGAATGTAGGAAATGTAGAAAAATTGCTCATATTTACTATTTGTAACCACTAAAAGCAAAGCAACTCAGTTTCAAATCTATTGACCTGTCAAATAAGGAAAGCTCAGTGTGACCTTTTACACACAAAATAAATACCATTTCAAATGTATACCACTCTCTAATATATTTTGGTTATGTACCTGTTCTCTATTATTTCCCATTGTGTTGCAAGGAACGTTTTGTCAGCATTCTCAAAGTAAAGCTTGTCCAACCTAGCAACTTTAATAGTATAATACATCTATGAGCCATGCATGGATGGATCAGTTAATGAGCACAACTGCAGCTGTAATATCACGGACCATTATGCTACCCTAAAGATCTTCGCACTTTCAGGACAAGCTTAGGCATTCCCTGTTTTGGGTCGGTGTGTGTAAAGAACTTCAAAAGAACCTAATCCAGATGGAACTCCTTCCTGATGTTTCTTTAACAGACAAGTTTCTCAATAGCAATAGACACTTTTTTCTTTTTTTTACCCAGAAAAGTGTCTCAGGAGGACTCCATTGCCATTGATGTTGCTGGATTTGTGTAGTCAGATTTTTAAAATTAATGTGAACACACAGGAGGTGCCATAAAGGCAGAGTCTAGATTCTTTCAGACTTCCACATACAGGCAACACACTTTGTTATGCTGTTTTTATCTTTGCCAAAAGTAGGCAGATGAGGACAGAGCAGCAGCCTTTCCTGGGAGAATCTACCTACGCTCTCCCTTCTGGGACTGGCTTTCTCCAGCTCCAGCTCCACCTTTTCCTGACCAAACACATGCAGCTCATCTTAAATTCATAACCTTCCATACATGTAATGCTCACTTGGACTTGGCTGATAGTATTATTGTATGGTTATCCCTGGTTTTGAGCTTTGTCCTGTTTTTCTGACTGGGTTTTGCTTTGTGTATGCAGTACTTTCTACCTGTGTTTGGACAACAGCCTACTGTTATTACAGGGCTGCAACAGCGTCCAGTTTGGTTGTGGTTCCCTTCCACAAGCTCACTAAACTTCGCAGGTAAATTAAACCAGGCACTTTCAGCCAGGAAATCGCTAATCTCTGCTGGACACAAGATTTGTGCACCCTACTAGTGAGACTATGAGTATTGGGTTGCCCTTGCGATGCCTTACAAGTATTGGATCGAATAAGCTTACTTCACACACTGCACTGCTCCAGAATACAATTAAACAGGACTAATGCTCTCCTTTAATGAAACATGCGGTAAAACAGAGCTCGTTTAATGAGACTGTGACATATTGTGGTGTAATTTTTCATAATTTTGACATTGCTCAGCTCCAAAATATTCTTCCATTTTCCTGCTGAAAAAATACCTGGTGAACATGCTGATATGACTTAACTCTGATGGTTTTGCCACCTAGTAGAAATTGGCTAAATAGGTACCATTAGAGGCAGCTAGATTCATTTAGAATAACTTTAAATTCAATTAGAAAAACATCAAATGTATCTGGAATCAGTCACAGGTCATCTGTCCAACCTTTAGGATTCTTAATGCTATGATACAAACCATTCTGGAAAAAGAACACCACCAGGCAAAAAAAAAAACAATTAAAAAGAATTTAACGCTGTTTTCTATATATTTTTTCCAGCTTATAAAATTACTAAAAATAATTGCTGCATTGACCTTTGGTGTATAATAACATACACAACTGTCAGATCTTTATGATTTGAACTGTACAATTTCCTCTTATATGGTTTAGGAATAATAGCCATAACATATGTGCACTGGGCATGGGTCATATGTCCTTCAAAAATGTAAATGTTGTCATGAGTTATTCAGGTATTTACTGCTGGAGTGCACTTTTACATTCTAGCAGGGCTTTACAGTCACTGACCTCTGTCTCGGTTTTCCTCTGTCTCCTGCCATGTCTTTTCCCTTCTCCATATTATATAATAAGATTCCCAGTTGTTAGTTTGCCTCTCCATTGATGTTTTTGTGCTGATACATCAGCCCTCTTTCGAATGTAATCAGGGGTTCCAATAGTCTGCAGGAACATACATTTTATCTGGCTGGTTTTCTGGGAGTTGAGTTTGTCCCTTTTATTTGATCTATCAGTTCCCAGCTGATAGGTGCCATAATACACCATAATACAATGTCCTTCTCATGCACAAAATGGCATCATCCTTTTTTGAACCTGGTTGATAAGACAGCGTAAAATGACACCTAGACCATCGTGCTCGTCTCTGGCATCCGACAAAAATTGATTGGTAAGAATCGAAAAAAGGATATTTAACTCCATTTGGCCACTGCCTCCACTCACCTAGTGCAAACTTGATGGCCAAAATTCCTTGTGCACTTCATGATAATTACAGTCTGCAGCAGTACATTTCTTGGATAAGGAAACACATAGGTGTACCTTAGTGGACTCCACTTGATGTGGATGCATGAAAGGAATTTTTGGAGTATGAGAGATGATGTGAAGAGCTCTTTTAGTCTTTGGAATGCCTGCTGAGCCTTGTTAGATGAGGAGAGCCATGACTGGAGCAGCTACTGTACTAAAATTACAGATAAAACACAGAAAATAATTAAGAAATTCCAAACCATTGAACATCCTATGGACTGTTAAACTGGACTATCTAGTATTGCCTGAAAAGAATTCCTCATTCATCAATTTTTTTTATGTGTTTTATGTTTTTTTTTACGTTTTATGTTCGTTACTCATTACAAGGCTGAATTTTTCCATCCATTTTCTTGATTAAGAAACGGTTTGAAGCAGCAGACATATGATGAAGTACTTCAATGATGTAGTCATCAAGATCCTGTTAATCGTAGAAGAGAGGAGGGTAGACACACCCCTTGGTAAGCGAGGCTCCCAGTAGCAGATCGATAGCACAATCACTAGCTCTGTGAGTGGGAAGGAGTTGAGGTTTCATGACAGAAAAAATCTTTTTGAATATCTGCATATTATGGGGGAATTCCAGCTGCTTGTGATGTGGCAGGTCTTGGAGTATTTAGACAATCAAAACTCTCAGTTCCCCATTTCTGTATTTCTTCAGTTAACATAGGGATTGTGCAATAATAAACAAGCATGGCCTAATATGAGTGAGGTTTTGGGTCTGTAAGTTCTATGTTGTTGTCATGAAACAATCGAACGTGCATTTCAAGTTGTAAAGTTATTTTATCAACCTCTTCTCCAGTTGGTTGGCCATTGATTTTTTCAATCTTTAAAGAAGGGGCATACTTCTTTCATGGGATTATTAATGTATTTAAGAGTGTTTTGTCAATAAAGTTCCCCTGTAGAGCTTGTGTCTAGGTGGGCAGAAAGAAAAATATGTTCAGCATTCCAGTGAATTTTGCCAGTAATTCAAGCTGGACTTTATTATAAACAGTTCACGGCATACTAACCATGTTGGAGGATTTTGATCTGTGCTGAGGACATAATGGACATTTCTTGATCTGGTGCATCACAATAAAACTACACTTGGTAAACCCTACTCCTTCTTCTTTGTTCCTAAGTCAGGTCTGTCCAATTTGCTTGGATTCTCTATGATATGGTGGACCTGAGGTTTCACACGAGACATAGGACCGAGATTTACATTCACAGTGTGGATTATCTAACAGAATTGAAAGTCTAAAATGGTTTACTCAGAGAATAAATTCTCATCACGACATGCAGGTAACATCTTTAACCCGTCTTTCAGACCCTCTAATACAGGATTTTGAGCACAGGTTTGTTGTAACTACCTGTGGCAGCAAGAGCACAAAACTGAATAGCGAATTCTGTCGCTGTCCAACTCCCTTGATTAAGTTGGACCAACCTTTCTCCAGGTCCCTTCCCGGAGATGGGAAAATCTAATGCTTCTTTGAACTGCAGTTTTGATTCCACTGCTGTCGAACCTTTCCTGTAGTGTAGTGATACAGAAAAAGCAACTCAGATGAAAGCGTTATCAGTTTTTAGCATGATTAATAACATACAGTGAGCATTATAATATATAGAGAGCCTTGGCACTGGTTAGGATTACTGTCAAAATGTTCTGGAATGGGAACAGGTACTGCACAGAAAAAGAGGGGAGTGAAATCACCTTGGAGGGCTCCAGTGTCACCATGGTTGCGGTGGTGTGGCGGTGCACGTGTTTTTTGAAGGGTCCTTATGGATTTGTAAGGCCTCGTGTGTTTCCAGCACAGCTATTTGATGACAATTGACTGAGTCAATGATTTGCGATGTATTCTGAAATGATTGGCAGAAAATTACTTGCACTAAACATATTTGTGGGTAAGGACAGGCCCAGGGGAACAGGTACAACAGAAACAATTCAAAGCCATGGTCCATAATTGAACCCAAGATACAGAGAAGCAGTCAGAATCATGGGGGTCAGGAAAAGCATGTAATCCATGATAGACAGAACAAAAAACAGAAACAGGAGTATCACAAACAAGACTAGAGGCATAGTTATGTCAGAGAGGTAGAGAAAAATAAAAGAATACAGAAACAATAAAAAGTTATAGATATAGATACTGATAGAGACAAAAGAGACAAAAGAAATTATAATAATAAAATACAAAGAAATGTATTATAATAAAATGTATTATATTGTATTATAATATACAACAAAATGTATTATAATATTACATTTAATAATTTATAATAATAAAATACAAAGAATGTCACAAAGATGCTCTTGCCTAGACAGATTTGCGTGGTGTACCAAGGCAGCACTGATGTGTGTGAAAACCTTACTGTGCCTAATAGCACTTCTGAGCCTGATACACTCATTCCAGCACCACACACATCCCTACCACTATCATGTCAACATCACTGCCGGGATAAGAATGGACTCCCACCCAAAATACATCTGACTAACACTTTCTTGTGGTGAGAACCAGGCTACTGATACTTCAGTGCAGGACCGCAGATATACTACAGTCTGTACTTGTACACCGGTATAATGGCATGTGTTCCTACTGGACTGAGTTGCAGTGAGTATAGGAAACTAAAACATTCCTAATCAGCACCTTCCCTCTTAGCACAGATTTCTCTTTTTGATCATTCACTGTACATGGCTTTCAGATTATTAAACCGATTATACTAATTATGAAAATATTTATTATGGCAGATCTTATCATTCTTATGTTTTTTTACATGGTCTCTGAGATAAGGTTCAAAGAGAGACTTATAGGTTGTTTTTCATTGCTTTCTGATATTTTCCTCATTATTAGAACACATTATGTACGGTTTTAAAAATTTAAGCTACAGCCTGTGTTGTGTTTATGAATGTAATTCGATAAGCTATAATTAGGGATGTAGTGGAAGTGGACTATGTTGTTGTTGCAAGAGAGCCTCAAATCTTGTGGTAAGTTTACAGGAAAACTTTCAGTGTGTGATGGACTTTAGGCCCATTTTGGACCGTTTCTGTTGGTCCAATCACTATGGAATGATGTTCACATGATGTGATGGGTGTTGATGATGAAGTTATAAGAAGTGTTTAATCCTAGACTGCCTGTTGAGTAAGACACAACACTACGAAACACTATGTACTTAAAATGCCTTAATTTACCCCTGAAAATACACCCCTTCATTAGATTTAGGGCATGAGTGTGAACCCCCTTAATCTTAAATGTAAATGTAATCTTAAATGTAAGACATTAATTCAGGAGGTTCTATTATTTAAGGAACAAATTTGAGTGCAGTAATACAATTCAATTGTTATCCCCTAATCAGGCTGAATCTGTGCTCTTTTTCACTTAATATTGACCTTAATTTTCCATAAAGGAAATTACATTTAAGGGGTTAAATGAAAGTGTTGGTTTCGTAGTGCGATATACAGGAAAGACAGAAATAGCCTATTTAAATTGGAGAAACAACAAGAGGCTAAAAAACAGTAAAAATGAATGACAACACCAGCGATGTACTGATGACGTGTCCTGGATAGGAGAGGCTCCAACACCCTCTGGAACCCTCGATAATAGATGGATGGATGAATGGACTGCAACAAATGTTTGTACATAAACCCACACAAAAGTCATAATCTGAGCTCAAACAGAAAAATAAAATACAAGAAAGCTGCAGTGTACAGTTTCTTTAATGTGAGCATTTTCAGCATATGATATATGAATATGAAACACGTGCACACACACACACACACACACACACACACACACACACACACACACACGCGCACACACACACACACACACGCACACACACACACACACACACACACACACACACACACACACACACACACACACACACACACCTCTGATGATAAGTGTAAATGTGTCTTCCATTTGCAGTTCTGCTCACATGTGACTCGGTTGGAATTCAAAACAACATGAGATCTCCATCATTCCCCACACAATGCACACACACAGCCATCTGCTTTTTAAAAACACAGCTTGTAAACCTACATGCTCTATGATATTCCACAGCTCCTGCTCCCCATCATAACCTGAAGTGTCACAGAATCCTGTCTCTTCTTTGTTCTGCTAAGGAACAAAGGGCTAAGGGCAGGGCTGGACTTGCCTGGTGGGCCGATGGTAAATTGGGGCCGGCCAAGTAATTTTGGGCTAGCAAGGAATCCCATCAGCATCACCCCCCACACGCCCCTCCTGGGAGAACGATGGCGAGAGGGGCCCCGGTGGGTGCAGAATCCGTCAACCGTTTTTTTGTCTCAATCCAGCTCTGGCTGAGGGACAACAATGAGTGGAATTTCCAACAGGTAAACTGGGAAGTGGCAATCAGATAAAGTGAAATATTTCATTTTCGCAAAAAACATTGCTAATCTATTTTGTTGTGGCTAGCTGGGTAGCCCTCAGTGTATCTGTTTGCAGCCCTGGGGTATGTTTTCATATACTAAAACATAATACTGTTTTAAGTGACCAATTCCAACCCTTAGAATTAACAGGCTGGCTCTTATAAGCACCCCTATTATCTCACCATGAATAGGTGGGGCTAAAGTGCAATAGGCTTAAAGGAAGATATATGTAAATACACTGGCAGTAACATCTCAATAACAATCACTTCAACAGAGGCATTGTTCATCTGAAATTTTAACAATGTTTATATACCTCACTGAATCCTTTATTTAAAAGTGTGAGGACAAGTGGGCCACTTAAGTGTATTATTGCTCTAACTTATGAACAGCGCTGTCACCTTATTTATATTATTTTCATTTGTTGTACTGCCTGTGCTTTGATCCCCTTTGCTTGTACCAACTGCGATTTATGGAAATGTCACTCAGATAATAAAAATGAGTAACCATCTACGTCTCGCAATTATTCCCTACACAAAGGTTCAATTTATTATCATAAAATGTCATTTATATGCTTACACACTGAATGTTGTTTGTACAAATTGGAATTAGACATAGCCTTGTCTGATTTTGCTAACATTTGCAATATAATTTTTTTCAGATTCTCCTGCCACTGAAGCCAGAAAAGATTGCTGGTGAAAGAAGGAGTTGTTTATGCAGGAAACGTTTTGAATTTAAATGGCCCTTCAGTTAGTTCAGAGGAAGGTATCTATAAAGAAGAGTAGGAGGCCTAAAAATAATGTTTAAGAACTTCAGACGCACAAGAGTGAATGTGTTTGTGTTTGTGTGTGTGCGTGTGTGTGTGTGTGTGTGTGTGTGTGTGTGTGTGACTCAGAAAGCTGTCAGTCAATGTGAACAGAATACGTCTCACTTTAAGGAGAGAAATGCTTTCCCATATATGATGAATTATTATTTTATCATTATTTCAAGCCGGGATCATGCACATTCTGAAGTCAAATTCACACTGTAAGTGGTTGTTTGATGCTTGCATGCCAGACAGAATAGCATGTTATAAAACAGAATTATTTAGAGTTGTCCCAGAGGGTTAGAGTCCAATACTATTTGATGATTTCAGTGCTTTAAAAGAGCAAGTTCAAACATATTCAGGGTGGTATGAAATAAAATGGCTCATTGTAAAGCCACGGCTTTCTTTACAGTAGTGGCAATAGGAACCAGAGGTCACTTTGTGTTCAAAGCCCGAATAACTACTTTATGTACTATCCAAAATGACCGTGTCTTTATATATGATTATATATGTTATGTTCCAGTGACACTTCATAATACTGGTTGCCCTGCGATCAGTAAGTTATGGGTTTATGACTGCTAGTGGCACCTCTGAGGTACCCTCAGCAAGATACCCACACACTGCTCCCTGGGTGCTGTGTTCGTAGCTGCCCACTGCTTCACTTGGTGAACGGGTTAAATGCAGAGGAAGAATTTCGTACTGTATGACAGAATGGTCACTTTCACTACTGTTTTGCAATTAATAGGTACCTGAAAGTGACCATTCGTCATATGTGAACACACCACAGCACACAGGGTGAACAGCACGAAATTCTTCCTCTGCATTTAACCCATTCACCAAGTGAAGCAGGGGGCAGCCAGGAACACGGCACCGGGGAGCAGTGCACGGGGACGGTACCTTACTCAAGGGTACCTCAGCTGTGCCTAGCGCTCTTGGGGATTGAACCCGGACTTTCTGGTCGCAGGGCGAATGCCCTAACCACTAGGCTACCAGCTACCTGTATGAGAACTAAGTGGGAATTAATGAGTGATGATGCATTGGCACCTACATCATCACTATTACCAACCAAGGAGTCAGCTTAGTTGCTTAATGGGTAAAACGGAACTAATGGTTAGACTAGTTAACTGTTAACTTAATAAGAGAACTTATTTCTATGGCTATGTTTTAAAATAACTACTGATTAATTCATACTGCATGCTTTGGTGCCACCTGGTAAACTGATAACTTAAAGTCTTTTTCGACACTGGTTTAAATTTTGTTGCAGTTAATTGTTATTACTTAATGTTATCACAAAAATGCATCCTCAGATCCACAACATGCTGTGTTCAGTGATGTCCTCCCTGTGTTTTTGGACCGGCATTTTTTCCACATTAGTATTTTAGCCAGTGTCATGCCCATATAAACAAGTCAATACATTAAATTAAATGTATTTGGCAGATGCTTTTGTTCGAAGCAGCATTCAGTAAGAACCAGAGGAGAGTTCTAAGCGCTCAAATCTTGATGTAGGGAGTAGTGCAATAAGAAAAATGAGTCTTCAAGATGTTTTTGAAGATAGAGACAGATTCTGTTGCTCTGGTTGCCTTTGGCTCATTTCACAAGTGGAGAACCAGGGATGAGAAGGGTCGGGACTGGGTTTGCCTCGCAGAGCAGGGGAAGCGGTTATGAACATAAGCCTGAATGATAGGATTAAGGTAGCTGGTTGTCACTTTGTAGGCAAGAGGTAGTTACTTGAATTTAATTTGGGCAGCCATGGTAAGGCAGTGTAGGTCACAGGTAACATGTGACCTTCTGTGTTGGTTGAAGACCAGCTGAGCTGTTGTGTTCTGAGCCAGCTGTACCAACTTGGAGACGCACTAGGAGGGTGTTGCCGTAATCGAGGTGAGAAATAACGATGGCTGGTACCAAGATTCAGGCAATCATGGCACCCAGGTTTCTCACTACCTTGGATGGGGTGAGAAGTGATGAGGCAATTTGTAAACCGATATATGATAGAAAGTTTGTCTGGTATAAAAGAATTAGTTCAAAGTTCAACTACTTCACATTCATTGTTATTTTTTAACCAAGTTTACAGCTCAAATGAACTAGTCCATCTGTCATACCACTGAACTATGACAGACATAAGTTACATTATTAAAAATGTGGCTGAGAATAGGTTTCACCACTTACGCATTATGTTATGCTGAAAGTGAAAAAAACAAGGTACAGATATACTGCATATGAACATTTTATTCAGACAATATTAACACAAAATGTAAACAAAACATGTGCCTAAAATGCAAATTTCAGATGATAGCTTTTAAAGTGCTCAGAAAAGAACAGAACTAAAAGTAAACAAAACGTGTGGTTTTCCCATCTAAATCTACACCGATTCCTTCAAAAAAGGGACTCCAATATTTAAACAAACTGCCTTCTGTACAGGTGTCCGAACTCGTAGCACCAGCCATGCTGATCTGTAATCAGTAGTGATGTGTCTTCTGCTGTAAGAGACGATGATTTGTGGTGAATCAGAAGAGCCGACTCCCATCGAGTGAGAGCCGCCCCCCCCCACCCCTTCTTTTTCCTTTCATTGCTCAGCTCTCTCTCTCTCTGGCTCAGCTCTGCTTATGGCAGAAGGAGGTCATTATATTAAGAAAGAATAGGTCAAGGGAAGGCTTTTTGAGCTGAAGTGATACCTGAGCCTGTTTGAAACTTTTAGAAAACGTTCTTAGGAAAGGTTAGGAAGGGATTGACCACATGCATGTTAGCAGGCATGATAGTTTAAGAGATCACTTGAAAGAGGATAGGGTTGAGCAGACATGAATTATGACAAGAAGAAGTCAGGAGACTGGACACTTCACCTGAGAGGGGTAAAAGATAGAAGTGATGCACTTTCAACACAAGTAGGTATAGTGGGAAAAGGGTTGACCCTGTGTGATTAAAAATTTTTTAGCTGCGACCTTTTCAATGAAGAAGGAGGCAAAGACATCTTAGAGGAGCTGGAGGAGAGAGTGATGTTTTGAAGGTAGAGAATAGGTTTTGAACGTCTGTGGTGCTGTTAATTTTGTTGCTGTAGAATGCAGTTTTGACATCAGAGATGCTGGATGAGAAGGAGTGCAGGAGTGAGTGATAGTTTTTAAGGTCAGTGGGGTTGATGGACTTTTCTCTCAGCAGCTCTGAGGTGCACAAACGTTGAATGCTCTCGGTCAGCCATAGGTGAGGCAGGCTAGAGCGTGTTGGTTTGGTGAATAGCAAACATAGATACAATCCAGACACAAGCATAATGTAGAGCTGAGAGATTCCGTGGCATCGCTAACCTTGAGTGAGAAAAACATGTTGAGAGACAGCAATGTACCATTAATGAAAAATGAGGTTGTGGAGGTTGCGGTGGTGCAAGACTGAGATGTAGGAGCAAGGGACTGTTCTGGAGGGCAGATAGTGAAACGAATATAATCATGGTCAGAAATGACATTGACAGTGAGGGAATTAGCGGCACAGTTGCTAGTAAGGGCGAAGCCAAGTGCCTGCCAGCTTTGTGGGTTGCACTGTGGGACTGCAAACCAGGTTGATGTCAAAATAATTTGGTTTTGCTTCATTGCTCTTGTTTGCAAACTTTTTTTAAATTTACTTTCAAACAGCTGTCTTCTTGGTCAATAAGAGATCTTTAATAGAAATACATGTTTCATTTTACGTTGCATACTGTCACGGCTTGGACTGGCGAAGCCATGTAGCGGTGCCATGGTTTGGATTTCTGTTTTCTGTTTCTAGACTTTCTTATTCCAGCGTTTGCTGAAGATCTTGTGTTATGCTTTGTGTTCACGTTAGGTGTCAGGTTCTGTTCTGTTCTGTCTT
>JBBPDE010000026.1:10783057-10802107 GCA_037974605.1 Nannopetersius ansorgii | reverse complement strand
GCAAATACAAATTAATTCATCTAATTAGTTACAGGTTTTCTGATTAATTACTCTAAATTAATCACACACATTTGTGCTGTAAAAGTCTTTTAAAATGTTTATGAATTTTGGCATATGAGTGAATGAATAATATTTCAGACATTACAGACTTTCAACATCTCTTTTATTTAATAACTGTGTTTACTCTGTTCATGTGCAGCAATGGTCACATCAATAAAAAAATATGACCTAATATGCTGAAGGGAAAAAATAAAAAAAGGCCCTCTATAAGGTGCAGTTTAAGACAATGTAAATACATGCATGGGTGTCAGAAGCGTTTTAATGTGGGGGGACCCACATGTATGTGTTTGGGGGGGTGCACATCATCCTCTAATACAGTGGTTCTCAACCGGGGGGGTGCGAACACTAGCGCGGTGGGGTGCGAGTGGGCTACCGGACCGGAGAAAAAAAAACCCAGCACTGATTGGTGATATCCCTTTTTAAACATACTCACAGTGACTCTCAATTTACAGGACAGTAAAATCAGGTGAGACTGAGGCAAAAAATCACTAAACCTAGCTGGGCACTGGCCTTGATCCTGAACACCTCTGCTCTAGGCAATCTGTAAGACCTAGATACAACAGGGACTGGAAAGACAAGCAGCAGTTTAACCAGGATTCTGGAAGATATTGAAAAACTGATTGGTGGAAAAAACAATTTGCAAGTCTGTGTGTGTAGGCACTTGTGGTGATTTATTTTGAGACTTTGTGCGTACAAGCAGGACTTGACAGTAAAAGGGGAGCAGAAAATGTAAGAATCATCCTACATCTAAATTTAAGAAAACATCTGATTCATTTGCGAATATTTACCACAATCTCTGTATGTACAGAAGTATGTACAGAACATTATAGTCTTGTATGCCCTCTTTTTCTATATTTGTACCTGTCTTTCATTTTCTAAGTTCTTTCTGCCCTTGATCCCCGGTTTGATGATGGATTGCTGGTTCTTTACTGAGTCAATCAGACGGCCATGGCATCGCTATTGACATCTTTCAGTCTGAATAGTTCTCAGCTATACAACGCATGCACTTTAATGTTACAGATTTTGCCACACCGTGGAGAAAAGACTGTAAATGAATGGACCATAATGTATGATGTACACCTGCTATATTTACATTGTGAGAATGCTTTTTGAAATGCCTGATTTGCTTTCCCTTTAAAAGTGCATTTTTCTTTGTTTTCAGTATCTTCGAATAAAATGTCATTGCATTCTTTGTTTCTGTTTAACAAAATAAGAGCATCAGCACGAGTGGGATGCAACCCTGATCACTGTTGGGTTACAGTGTTCCTGGCTCAGGGTACCAGTGGCTGTAATCACCAAATAAACTATGAAATGCCACTGCAAAGGACTGTCCATTATTGTGTGTAATTTTCTTTTATGCTTTCCTACTAGCCAGTGTGCTCCATTTTGCTGTTACTGGTGGTAGCGCTTTCTGAGATAATGCATAATTGGATGCATCACAGACTACAAAGCACAGTATACACAGCCAACAACTGAATAAAAATGAAAACAAAATGACATGTTATCACAAAAATGCAGCTGGGTGAAAAGCAGACTCCTTTATATGTGTCCCCTTCCCTTCTTAATGGCATCCCATTAGATAAGATTTATACCAGTTGCTTCAGATGTTCTACCAAGTATTAGAGAAGAAATGATGTGTGTGACTAACTTTTGTCTGGTGAGGTAGACTGTGGGGTACAGGAGTAACTGAATAGCCTCTGGAAATAACACTGAAGTGTTTCTATTACTCCATGATATTTAATTATAGGGTAAAGGGTAAAGGGGGCATTTAAGCAACTCACAATCATTAGTTACAGGGACGGTTCCCCTTGAGCAACTGAGGGTTAAGGCTAAGTTAACTTTGTAAACACCACCATTTTTGCTTTTGTCCCTGTGCCTGTGCAATGCATTCGCAAAAAAAGTCAATGCAGTTCATTTCCTGACCACTGGCCCATTAAACACTCTTCCACGGTCCATTGGTTCTTTTCTTTTCCGACATAGAGCATATCTTTAAACTCCTCCCCTTTCTGGCTCTGTGTCACTGTGCAGTGTCCATGCATGAGATAGTATGTGCCAAAATGACTAGTTCCACTCTCCACCATGAAGCTCTGCTGCTCCTTCAACACAATCACTTTTCTGTATTATTTATACCCTGTTCTTAAGTTATCCATTTGTGTGACTTACTTGTGGAATGTTCTTCAGTCTTTGTTGTTGCCTATTTGCTTTAGATTCACAAGACCAGTTATATTTGATCAGTTACAACTAAGAGGGAATTGTGTCTTTGCCATGGAATCATTTTTCACCTGTGAAATTCCAAAGCACACAGTTTTAAACACTTACGTAAGCTTGATGTTAGCCTTTCATTTTCTTTAAAATATCTACATATAAACATGAAATCCTACATTTTTACACAAGATTTTGGTTATTACCTTTTTAACATGTATTGAGTTTACATATGGTTTCTAATTGTATTGATTCGATCATATCTAAGCTAGTTTTCGTATTCACATATTTTGGCTGACTCCTAAGACAGCCCAAGACATTATTGTCTTGTATACCCTCTTTTCTCTATTATTCTCTAAAGTTCTTTCTGAACTTGATACCCAGTTTGATTATGGATGGCTGGTTGTTGAGTGGTTGCTCCTGCTGTTTCCCCTCCACCTTATCCATTCCATTTACCCAACCCGCCAGACTGCACTCTCTGAATTGTTGCCCTTTTCTTCTGCTTTTCTGTCTCCTATAAGTGTGACTTCCTGACTCCGTTGTGTGTTCTGCTGCATGTCCTACTGGGTGCTCTTGCTGCTTGCACTCTGGACCAATTCAACCATCATAACTTAGTTCTGGACCTGTTCTATCAACATACTCTCCTGTTACACCTGAAAATCCAGACCTTCACCAGCATGCTCACTAATTTGCTTTCCCAGGGTGACTAACCACCACCACAGTCATCATGTGGTCAAACTCTGTTGGACTGAAAAAAGGTTTATTACCTGCTGGTTTCCTCTGAGGTGCCTCCCATTAGTCATTTTAAAATACTACAGGTGCCTTAGTCACTGTTTGAACCTTGGCTCCTCTCAATGTATGTTCTGCCGGCTCTGTGGGAGTTGCATCCGGCTTCCTTGGTGTGAGCTTGGCCTCAATATTGTGTGAGGTCCAAAGAAAAATTCTGCACCAGCCCAGTCAGCTAAATTTAAACACACATGGGTTTGCATTGCTGTGACTTGACTCTGATCAATGGCAGCAAGCTCTCAGTTGTGCTTAATAAAGAGTATGTATAGTTCAGACATCACTCCATTCAAGATCTCTTTCTCTCTAATTACTGTCTACAGGGCACCAGGGCTTTATACAGAGTTATTACAAGAATTCAGCCTTCCTATCTAATTTAGCAGTGCACTGTGATAAAATAGTCATTGTTGGTGATTTTAACATTCACTTCAAAAAAAGAACAGGATCCTCTGAAATTTGCATTTGCTTCAATTCCAGATATGGTTGATTTTACCCAACATGTAACTGATTCTACTCACTTCACGCTTGATTTAATATTGATATATATCTTGGTGTTAAGGTGGATAACATAACTATTTTTCCTCAGTATACAGTAATCTTAGATCACTACCTCATTACATACAACACCAGCCAAAAGGACACATCTTCTCATTCAGTAAACAAAAAAAGAGTTAAACAAAACAGAATATGTTTTGTAATAAGGTAATGATGGACTGTTTTCTTTTACTAAGTAAGTTGTTCTTGCCATAATGTGGAGTAGAACTGTAGTCGAATAGGATTGCTAACTGTGTACCAACCCTGATGGTCCCAAACATATTATGCTGGCAAGAACTTCCACTAATTGAGGGAGAACACCTGTTGATTAAATAGCGTTCCAGGTGATGTTTAGGTAATGTTTAGGAGATGTTTCCAATATTAATCTTCCATGTAGCCAATAATAAAAAGGAATCACTGAGTGAGAAACTTTTGACTGGTGGTGTATGAACTTCATCTTAATCATAATGAAATCACATCCCCCAGCTTTCATATTAGTCATACAATAGCATCCACACTATAAACCTCCCAGTAGTCTTATTTGGTACTCAATCTTTTCCAGCAGACTTAGATAACCTAACTGAGGGCTTTGGGAACTCTCTTCGATCCATACTAGATTATGTCACACCTCTAAGATGTAAAAACAAAGACATACAGAAAAAGCTCACTCCCGATATAAAGACCAAACATGTACCTTAGTGGCGATCAATCAAACTGGAATCTTTCCAGTCTTAGAGACTACAACAGAGCACTTACCAGCTGTTTTATCATCCCTCACTGAAGCTAAAAAAAATAATCCTGGATTTCTGTATACTAACATTTCTAAACCAGGGATTTTTTGAAATGTTTCTAGGAACCAAGGAGGTGCAGAACCACATGTACTTGCAAATTATAGTAGTAAGGATTTAATGGACTTTTTCAACAATAAAGTACAAAACAAGATATAGACAAGAAATTCAGACTACAAATTTGACTACTCCACATTTGCGACCTGATTCTACAGTCACAGATAGTTGAATGTCTAACATCTTTTAATCCAGTTTCATAAGCAGAACTCAATTGTTCTTACTTCACAATCTTCTAACTCTACACTCAATTCTGCTTGAAGAAATCTTGATCCATGCAAGCTCTCAAATGATCAACCTACACTATATTGCGAAAAAGTATTCTCTCACCCATCAAAATATATGGCATTTAGCTGAGGCTCTTATCCAGAGCGAACTGGACTTAAAATAATTATATTCAGGTGTTCCAATCACTTCTCTGGCCACAGGTGTATAACTTCAAGCACCTATGCATGCAGACCACTTCTGCAAACATTTGTGAAAGAATGGGTCACTCTCAGGAGTGAATTCCAGCATGGTACTGTGATGGGATGGCACCTGTGCAATAAGTCCAGTTGTGAAATTTCCTTGCTACTAAATATTCCACAGTCAACTGTCAGTGGTATTATAACAAAGTGGAAGGGACTGGAAATGACAGCAACTCGGTGGTAGGCAAAGTAAACTGCTGGACATGGTCAGTATAGTGCACAGAGGTTGCTGACTTTCTGCTGAGTCAATTGCTACAGACCTCTAAACTTCATGTAACCTTCAGATTATCTCAAGAACAGTGTAGAGAGCCTCATGGAATGGGTTTCCATGGCCGAGCAGCTGCATCCAAGTCATACATCACCAAGTGCAAGAGGGGCTTATGGCGTGGGGTTATTTTTGAGGAGCTGGGCTTGGACCCTTAGTTCCAGTGAAAGGAACTGGTCCCAACTTTGTGGCAACAGTTTGGGGCTGACCCCTTCCTATTCCAATAAGGCTGTGCACCAGTGCACAAAGCAAGGTCCCTAAAGACAAGGATGAGTGATTTTGGTGTCAGTCCTGACCTCAACACCTTTGGGATGAATTAGAGCAGAGACTGCAAGCCAGACATCAGTGTCTGACCTCACAAATGTACTTTTGGAAGAATGGTTAAAAATCCCCATAAACACACTCCTAAACCTTGTGGAGAGCTTGCCTAGAAGAGCTGTTATGGCTGCAAAGGGCCGGCCGACATTATATTAAACCCTAAGGATTAAGAACGTGTAACGGCAGACGAGTGAATGCTTTTGGCAATATAGTGTATTTCTAATCTACCATTCCGAACAGTTACTACATAACAACCATATATATGAAAAATTCCAATTTTATTGTCCACTGACAGAGGATTTGTCTCTTGGCTTGTTTTGCTTGACTTAGTGTGGCATTCAACACCATTGACTACTCTATTCTACCAGATAGATTAGAAAATATGGTCATTGTCACTGCAACAGTCTTATCCTGGTTTAGATCGTACCTGACAGACTGCTATCAGTTTGTAAGAATTAATAGGGAATCCTCAGCATCCACCAAAGTAAACGACGCTGCTCCACAAGGTTCTGTCTTAGGACCTCATTTATTTATTTTACATGCTGCAGTTAGAAATGATTAAATAAGGTTGAAGACTGCTTTAAATATTTAAAAGACTGGATGTCACATAACCTTGCAGATAAAACAGAAGTCTTGCTTTTGGTCAAGTTTCATATTGACTATACAATTCCTCTATTGACATATAAAGCCTTGAACAGCCTCACACCAGAATACCTCAAGGTGCTGACTATTTGCTTGTCCCCAGAATTATGAAAGCTCCAGCAGGAGGAAGATCATTTTCATACTAAGCCCCCAGCTCAGGAATGACCTTCAGATTAACGTTTGGGAATCAGACACAGTCTCAGTTTTACAGTCCAGGCTGAAAACCTATTTGTTTAGTCAGGCTTTCTGTAATTAATGTTTAACTGTTAGATGTACTATACTATAGGGTGTACTATAGAACCAGGAGGTGGTGGGCACAGAGAATTCTAGTAAATTGGGATGCTGGTGCTGCTGCCCCACCTCTCTAAACATTCGTTCAGGTTTGTTGACGGTGGAGTGGATGTGTGCTGGTGTCTCAGGGTTCTTTCATGTTTATCATATCCCTCAAGCCTGCCCCCCAGCTAGACTGCTGTAGAGAGTCATGTCGGAGTCTCAATGTGCACTCCTTACAGAACCAACTCTGCTCTCTGTCAAGATGTCCTCAACTGGTTCAGCTGCTATGACTCCCCATGTGCTCTTCCCCCATACAAAGCAAATGTTGTTTAAAGCTCCAGCTGTGATTGTTTCTGTTCATGCTTGTTGTTACTGACTGGAGACTTACAGCTACTCTTCCAACCCTTACTGACTCTTAACTGTACCAACCCTATTAGCCGTAGATAAGTTAATTCATGAAGGCCTTCTTTTGTTAGTTATTTCAATAGAGACTCTCTTTTTTCCCCTCTGGTTCGACCAGAGAAGGACGGGTTTCCCTTTTGGTTCCTCCCCATTTTATTCCTCCAGCTTAGGGAGTTTTTTCTCACCTCTGTCGCCTTTGGCTAGGGGCTTAGACCTAGAACCTAAAGCTGTTTTATAGTTTTAGTTTAATACATTAAAATGCTTTGCTAATGTTACTAACATTATGATATTCTTATTTACACTCATTTTTTTACCTGAAGACATACTGCCATGTTTGTGACTGCCAGTTAAACATTTGTGGGAGTTATCAGCTGAAATAGAGGAAAATGAACTAATCAAATATGTTTATTCAAAATCATATTAAACTGACCATTCAAAATGTGTTAAACTTGTGGGTGGTGCTTTTCCTCCCACTGATATGTGTGTGTTCTTGGAATAAAAATGATTGGCTATATAGGTACACACCCAACTGTTCCAATTAAGTATCTTACTTAAGAACTCAAATTAAGTATAATAGAGTATCTTTGGATGCTGGACTTTCACTCATATCACCTGGTGTCCATCGTTACTGTCACGGTTCGGTCAGTGGCCAGTAGTGGTCACTGCTTTTCTGTTGTTTTTTGGTTCTGTTTCTGTTTGTGTTTTGGGACTTTTATTTTGATTTCCTGTTTTGTTCATGTGTCACCTGTTTTTGGTTGTCACCTGTTTTGTGTTCATGCACAGATTATGTTTAGCATTTAAGTTCTGTTTGTGTTAGTCTCAGTTATCTGTCCATCACCTCATTTTATGTCGGTTATGCTTTATCTGATTCCTGCTTCCTGTTCATTTTTCTAGCGGCCCTCGTGCCAGTTTCTGTAACCACAGCATGGAACCCTGGTCTCCATTCTGGTCCGTGCCCCAAGGTAGCTCACGGCTGAGGGCTAACCCCCACAGTCATGACGCCCACAGACAGGCGACTAACTATGTCACTTTCCTACTACTTACTTATTTCTCAAAAAAAAAAAAATAATCCCTTGACTTCCCACTTCTCTATGACTTGTGGTGTTCTTCTCTATGGCTTATGTATTGTTGGGTGAGGTATTGGATAGTTATTATGAGACAGTTGTTGTATAAATGCTCTGACTGCAGTATCTTAGTTAAATAGTTGACATGGATTTAAGCTGTTTTTCAGGTAAGAACCAGTTGTGGACTTCTTAAGCACTGATGTACGTCGCTCTGGATAAGAGCGTCAGCTAAATGCCGTAAAATTTACGTAAATGTACAAATGTAGTTACGCTGGTACAATGTTTTTTTTGTTTGTTTTATTTGATTGATTGCCTTTTTATCTATATGTTTGGATAAACAGACTTTGGGTCTTTGTTCTAGAGAAATTAAAGGAAAAACCTGAATAAATGAGCAGACAATCAAACACATATGCCTCCAGGTTTCCTGCAATGTCACCCCATCAGTGCAGTATTACCTCACCAGGCTCTGTGGCATGTGTAATAATGCTGAACAGGCCCAGCTGACCATGACTTTGGATCAGGATCGAAAGAGAAAAAGATCTAAGTGACTTTGAAGGAGGGTTCATTATTGAAGCAGCGATAGCAGGAGCCAGTCACACAGACAGCTCGGCTGCCTAGGGTTTCAACTGAAACATGGACACAACTGAAATTTACTTTTATATCTGCTGGAAAGACATCAGTAAAAAGGGATTGAGAATGTCAAAAGCAAACATTCTCTGAGCGTGATGTGTATGTACTAGTGTTTCTCAGCTGGGAATGTCAGTGGAGGATGTGATCAGACTGTGTCACCAAGAACAGCCCTTCCAGAAGACTGTTATAGGAGGACTTGAATATTCAAATGCCCATTTGAATGATAAAAATTACAGGCACTGGATCAGAGAGTTGTGGAGGTCATCAGGTCATATGAAACAAACTTCATTTCATTTTCCATAGCTGAGTTAGGAAATATGTTGCATATACTTAGAGAACAATATAGGCCTGAATGCTTCAGCCCTGTATTGAAAGGGTCTGGTGTCTCTGATGCGGGAGGCATTTGTTGGCATGGATTGGGTCCATCTGTCCATTTTAGTGATCACATTAAAACTATAAGTAAAGCAGCATGTTGGCATTTCAAGAACATAAGGTTAGAGCTTTTGTGGCAAGGAAAGTTTGCTGAAACTATTAATAATCATTAGTTTTGTCCCGCTCACTTTCCAAAATGTAGAGAGCAGAGCGACCCCCCACTTCATCCCTCCCAGACTACAGTCGAGACACAGAGTGCTGCGAGCACACACAAATACCCCCCCCCTATAACAGCTGAGACATCAACCCTGTCTGCAGCTATACTAGCTTCCAATCTTCTCTGAAAGCTTTTCATAGGATGCTGGAGTGTTTCATCTTATGCACAGAACTATTAAGTTCTCCACTGCCTTCAGTTAAGTAGCAAGACTTAAACAATAATCAAGCACTTTTAGCCATATGCTTTTTCTACTTTTGATTAATTTCTTTATCTCTGTCCTGAATACTTTTAATTATGGTGACGCATTTATGTCCTGACAGAAGGGTCTCTTACATGGTGACAATGCCCCCATTCAAGGGACAAGAGGGGCTGAATGACTTTTATTGTGTAAAGAACTCAAGGATGTTTCCTAACAAGCCAATAAAGAAGCGCAACAACAAATGGTATCACAATTTTATGAAGTGATTCAGGGTATTAGTCAAGTCTGATTAACTTAGGGAAGACTAAAGTCCACATAATAGAGCAGGAAAAAAGTGATTTTCTCTCTGCAGAATGTGATCGATTTTTACATTGGTTTCAAAGAGAAAGCATTCATAGGGTGATACACAGTCACAGCTCACACTGAAGCATTAGAATGAAATCACAGAATAACTGTAATGTAAACACAAATAATATTGTATTTAATTAAATCTAAATTCTCAGAGCTGCTATTTTTGAGGGTTTAGAGGGTGGCATGGCTGTTCCTGCACAAGTTTAAGAAATTTCAGTTATCTGAGCCAAGCCAGTATAATTAGAAGCTCTGACACTAACATAAAAAATTTGAATTAAATCTTGTTTGCAAAATGAAAAATATACACTGAACAAAAAATATAAACGCTTTTGTTTTTGCTCCCATTTTTCATGAGCTGAACTCAAAGATCTGAAACATTTTCTACATACACAAAAGACCAATTAAATATTGTTCACAAATCTGTCAAAATCTGTGTTGGTGAGCCGAGATAATCCGTCCCACCTCACAGGTGTGGCATAACAAGGTGCTGATTAGACTGTTTAGACTGATTAGACTGCCCACTGTAAAAGACAACTTTGAAATGTGCACATTTTGCCTTAAGTGCCAGACGCCATCAAATGTAAACATTTGCCCACTCAAGTTGGTACAGACCCTGATGAGGACGACGAGCATGCAGATGAGCTTCCCTGAGTCAGTTTCTGACAGTTTGTGCAGAAATTCTTCGGTTATGCAAACCGGTTGTTGCTACAGCGTCCGGGTGACTGGTCTCAGACGATCATGGAGGTAAACATGCTGGATGTGGAGGTCCTGGCCTGGTGTGGTTACACGTGGTCTGCGGTTGTGAAGCCGGTTGTAGGTACTGCCCAATTCTCTGAAAGGCCTTTGGACACGGCTTGTGGTAGAGAAATGAACATTCATTTCAAACGCAACAGCTCTAGTAGACATTCTTGCAGTCAACGTGCCAATTGCGCGCTCCCTCAAAAGTTGCGACATCTATGGCATTGTGCTGCGAGATCAAACTGCACATTTCAGAGTGGCCTTTTATTGTGGGCAGTCTAAGGCACACCTGTGCAATATTCATGCTGTCTATTCAGCACCTTGATATGCCACACCTGTGAGGTGGGATGGATTATCTCGGCAAATCTAGACGCATTTGTGAAAAATATTTGAGAGTAAGGAGTCTTTTGTGTATGTAGAAAATGTTTCAGATCTTTGAGTTCAGCTCATGAAAAATGGGAGCAAAAACAAAAGTGTTGTATTTATATATTTTTTTCAATGTATATTGAACCTAAAATGATGTGAATCATTACATCCCTTGTCCATATTATGAGCATGGTATGAGCATGAACACAAGGCACATTTCAAGGCACATTTTCAGGCCTTCCTTATTTTTGCTGTGTTTTAAAATATGTATTGAATTTAGACATCACTGTATGGTTTCAAAAATGCTGTATATTGGTACACCCCCAGCTGACATCATATATCAAATAGATCAATGCTAGCTCAGGGCTTCAAAAGTTCCCCCAGGAAGCCTGTACAAAACTGTGGCTGTTCTGTTTGGCCCTGTTGGTCTGTCTGGCATACTTACAGAGATAAAAAATGAATCTCTCAGAGTATCAAGTAGTGATTTTGTGTAGCTATTACCTTAACTGACAAAGACTTTAAACGACAGGACCTGTTCCGCATATAATACGCAGACTGTGAAAGTAGCTAGAAAATAAATGCCTAATTACATAACGGGTCACTTCAGATCCCGATCTGAGAATACAATGAGTTTGGACAGCCATTATGCCTTGTGCTGCACAGTAAGGAGAGCTCATGTTGGACATTTGCATTTGACTTACACTTCACCTTTGTTAGAGCCACACAAAAGTAGATAAAAGACCTGGACTGACTTCAGTAACTGAACCTCCACCCAGACATTTACAACGCAGGAGTAGAAAAATTGTCTGCTATTTGAATAGGTTAGTCTAATGTTAAAAAAATAAAGATGTCGAGTCATGACAAAAAGTGTTTAATTTGCTATATTAAAAATAAAACAAAGTACATTGTGTTATATAAAGCGACAGTACAAACAGGTATTTCTTTTCAGTGTCTTCAGTGATTATACTTGTGCTTCTCACCAGTCTTTCAAGGTTTTGCCATCTAATCAGTGCCTGTGCAATTACCATTTACTACACATTGTATAGCTCTATGTACATTAATTACAGTCCGGTTAAAAATGTTGTGTACAAAAGTTTTGCATAAAAATACATCCTCAACCTTTGTTCCATGAAAGTAACTGAGCAATCGTTCAAAAGCAAGCGAAACTGATGTGCAGTGAAAGCCTCTATGCACACAAATAAAGTAGATGGAGAAGAGATGAAATCAGTGAAAGCACTGCAAAGCATGTGTCAGTATCGGGTTTTTGCTAAACGTCGCATGTATGACTGGTGAACTATGTATGAATGGCCAATGCAAAACTGCACTGCTGGCTCAACTGGCTGTTTAAATGCATTTTCTAACATTGTTGTCAAGGCGGCTCACCATGACAACCCAAAGCCAGGGTTTAATAAGCGCATAGAACACTTCGGGGGAGATGTGGCTGAGCTCATGCACTATATGGCTCGCCGTGCTTCCGAAATCTCTGATTGTATTCACTGTTATGGCATCATGGCCAAAGAGACTGGAGAGAACTTTGGCCTGAATAGCTGCCAAAAATAATCTTTCTCCAGCAAAAATGCTTTCACTAGCTGGAAATGATGATTTCCTTCACAAGCTATTTCCCTCTCCAATTATCTCTAAGTCAGTTCTGTTGGTGATGTTATATTGATTTGATTCAGAACGCACTGGAAGGGTAAATACTAATCTCTATTTCACACATCATTGCTAATAAATTTGTTACAATGGGCAAAAAGCACACCAGCCCATGTTCTTAAAAGTTCTCTCATAAGAAGTAACTTTAGTTACTATAGTGCAGATTGACATAGCTGTCGTATCAAAACCTCATAACCTCATGTAATGAAAACACCAGCTGCTGTTTACAGGACATGTCCTATCACAAGTACATTAAAAAGCGCTTTTTGTCTTTTGGAGATATAAAACTGGTTGTGACAGTGACAATGGGAATGGTCTTTGCTTCAGTGAATGAAAGATTTGTTCATTTTCTGCTCAGATTTACACTTAATGACGAACTGACATCAGTGGCGGAGCAGAAGACAGAAAGAAACATGATTTATGAATTGGTTGCTCTCTGTGATTGTATCTGCATAGCAACAAACGAGATGGTGCAAGTGTTGTGACATGTGCACTGTGAATATGTAATAAGGTCACGTGTGCAAGCCATAATGTCCAATAAGTGGGTTACGTTTTTAAGTAGTAATGCAACAGTGTGTGCAAAGTGTGTGTGTGTGTGTGTGTGTGTGTGTGTGTGTGTGTGTGTGTACCTGTGTACCAGTTATTGTGCATATCATTCAGAGCATATCTGTGAAAGGGTACAGTTAAGAAACAATGGAACAACAAAGCTCTTTTAAGTACCATTACAAAAAAAAGGCACTTCCATAAATGTGCATCACAAACAAGTCATCACCTATTGCACTGACAAATATTGATTGTGGTTTTCCGACACAACTCTGAACTGGTCTTTTCTCCCATGGCCTGTAAAGCTCCTGGAGCATTATCACCGTTTAACTGGGCAAACACTGGGGCTGTCGATTTAATTGGACAGCTATCAGCTTCTCCCCTATCAGCTTCCATTTCATTGCATCTCACATACTAATGGTTTTCAAAGCAACCAACCATTGCTATGTCAGCTAAAAAACAGGTTGGCATTTCAACTATATTATTTACATTTCAGTTAACACACTTTTTGTGTCAAAAAGCATTTGCAAAGGTTTAATATTTCTTTATCCTAGCAGGTAGGGTAGAAGCAGGTCATTCTGAGTGGACAGTGCATCCCAACCTACATTCGATGTATGGTTCCAACTGTTGGGAGACCTCTGAGTTCAAATAGGACCAAAACACTGTAGGCTCTCCTCTACCAGTACCAGTTGCCTAACTATGGCCATGCTCAGACACAGCACATGCTTTTTAATTCTATGAGAAGCGGATGCAGGGTGGTCAAAAAAGCTTTGCCACCCACGTTTCCTAATTTATTTTTGAAAGGAATTGAAAAAAGTGCCACGGTAGTGGCATTGTTATGGTTACAATGTATGAGGCACTCTAAATGATGCTTTCACAAAAACAGTTTGACTTCTTTAAACTGCAATGGATAAAACGGTTTAAATGTCTTGAAATGACATGTTGAGTTTGGAAAAAAGTCTACAGCCTGCAGTCTATAGCTCGCATTCCCACATTATTACTTACGACTGGATATTCAAAAAACCTGAACAGCAAAGGTATCTGACTGAACATTTGAACATTACCTTCAACAGGTATTTGACTTCAAACGCCCAGCTTTTGATAGGTCTGGTACCAATACTTGGACGTTTGTCAGGGTGCATTTCTGAAGGAGCAAATGGATAAGATGTTGTAAATAAAGTAAGAGTGGGGTACACAAGTCCTGTTCAAACTGCATCCACAGTCACTGGTCAGGGCTGACTCGTGGAGGAATTTATGAAAATTGTACAAAGCATATTTGGATCAAATTAAAATAATATGCTTTGGGGTTTCGTTTTACAGGAAGCCATATTCAAAATGCCACACATGTAGTTGTTAGTGATGAAAGTTCTCTTGATCTGAAGCTCAGCTCCATGTCTGGGGCTAATCCCAGAAATCATTTGGGCTGGGATTTTCGCTGGCTGTGAACGCTCCAGGAAACAGATGAAACAGACATGATGTGGAAGCGCCCTTGAGAGCGTACTGTATTCTTAGTAGGGGAGTAACATACTCTCAAATTAGTTCTACACAAACACAAGAACCACAGATACAGATGTGCATACACTTTGGGACCAAGCAATCAGAAGCAGGATTCAGGCACAGGTCTTTGTCTGCCTAGTGAGGTGGTGCTGTATCTGGTCCTCTGCAGGGTAGCAAAGGAAAGTTTATCTGCCGCGAGCACCTTATGCGGTGGCATCAGTGGGCCATTCCTCTGGAGAGACACCGTCCTCCTCAGGCTTAAATCCAGCCTGCTTTGAATGCTAGAAGAGCTGTGCGCTCGCTTAATATCAGCTATGCCAACAGAACCAATATGGCTATTCCTTACACTGACCAGCACCTTACTGCTGTGTTGCCCATTGCTGCTTTTATGAGCAACACTGGCTTTCTTCTCTTCTGCAACCATCCCACTCAGTGTTCCATTGGACAACGAGAGCTTGTTTGGGTTCTTATTGGTTAGTGTTTTTCCTTGACCTGCTTCGTTAGCGCTATCTTTTGATATGTCTTTTTTAATAGTGGCTGTCTTCATAAATGACAGGACACCATCTTGGCTTGCGGCCAATTCTCTCATGCTTCCAGTTGCCTCCTCTGCTTGAGTTTGATTCCTTGTAGCTCCATCTGGGTGGCTCCACAGTCTCTTTAATGTAGAGTCTCTGCTAGCAGGTGCAATGCTAGCAGTACTAGTGGTTATACATGGACCTGATTGCATGCCAGTGGAACCGTGGTGGGACTGACCGTCTTGAGTCTTTCCGCTTTGCTCCTGCCTGCTCTTCTTGGAGCTCCTCCTCGCTACTGAGCCCTCATCTCGTCCCTTAGCATGACCATTTGTTGTGTTTTTATCTGGAATCGGTCTGCTCTGGCCTTCAGGCACTCTCGGTGAGTCTGACTCACGCCAGCTTCCGCGCTCCACTCCACTAAAGCTACTGCTGCCACTGGGAGAGCTGAGTGAGTCTCCTTCATGGACCTGGGCTTTGACTTGAGGAGGGCTAGCCACCAGGCTAACAATAGGTTCTTTAGTGCAACGTGGCCTCCGTCCAGATTCCAGGTACTCCACCAGTTCACCATGCTGAGTTGGTGTAATCTGGGGGAAAGAAGTGGGCTTTTTGCGGTCCTTGGAACCAAAAGACCAGCGCAGAGGAAGCACTTTTCCCAGGTTCTCCTTGCCTTTGCTGGGTGAACGCATGCTCACACTGCGTCCCTGGGTGCCTCGGACAAATGGTTTCGACTCAAATCCATCTACAGTGTGCAGAATAGAGAGATTTTAAATACATGTAATTTATTTAAAATGGAGTAAATTAACTGAAATATAAAATTAATTGAAATCTATTTGATAAAAAAATAAAAATTCTCTCAGATAAAAATATCACTGCCCAGTTTTTAGACACTTTATCTGTTACTGTTATATAGTAGGGCTGTACAAAAATCTCATGCTCAGCAGAAAGCCCAGTGGTTGTATGTTTTCCACATTAGCAAAGCTAAAGTAATATGATGCTTTGGGTCTCCACAAAGCCCAGCACAACAGACTAGCTTTGAATAGGGTTAAGTTTAGGGTGAGGATTGAATAGTATACCCAGTATACCCAGACATAGGTCTGTTCTTTATTAATGTTAATAAAATATATATTAACAAATATGCATACATGCCATTTTAACATCACCTGCATGTTATTTTGCCACTGTAGCTGTTTCATCAAGCACAACACACACATTTAAGTGTGCATCTGGTAAGCTTCTATATAATTTTAGCTCAGAGTACAGGTCAGGGTGGTTAAATATAGGGCTTTAGAAATTGTTTTTAATTATTTACTTCTAAAGCTATTTATTTAACATCAACTAAAGCGGTGGTGGAATAACTGACCAATATCTCCTTTAGCAGACTGCTCATGGAAG
Source organism: Nannopetersius ansorgii (assembly GCA_037974605.1). NCBI lineage: Eukaryota > Metazoa > Chordata > Actinopteri > Characiformes > Alestidae > Nannopetersius > Nannopetersius ansorgii. Next base: position 10,785,779 of record JBBPDE010000026.1, on the reverse strand, counting down.
ACAGAAATGGTTGGCGTTTGGGGCTCGGGTGCAGAGGAACAGTTGGAGGTCTTGGTTGCTGGGCTAGAAGGTTGGCTCTCCCCTGTCAGAGATGTCAGACGAGCAATCCAGTGATTAGATGTGGAGGGGGTGGAAGAGCCTGTGGGAAGAGACACAATTTAGTGCATGACAGCCCTGTCAAATCATTTATCTCCTTAACAAAATGTGAATCTCAACAAGTAACAGGTAATACTGCTTATAGCAACCCTGCTAATTATAGGAATAATTTACTGGTATCATCTTCAATCAGTGTCAAAAGCTCTGTCTTTCTAATTCATGTTGAATCAAAGGAAGTGATATGCTTCCAGTAATTTATGTTGAATAATTGAACTCTTGCACAGATCTCAGCTTTGTATTGTCAGGTTTAGAAGATTTGACATCATTAATGACACAGAAACTTAGAATTTAGTAACTAAATGATCTGTCTGATGTTATTAAACTGTTCCTTAAATGTTACTTTGCTACTGGAGTGATAAAGCTGTGCTGCAGCCTTCCACAAACTGAACATTAAAAACCTATAGGAAAAACGACCTCATAACAAGAAGAAATAAAGCCTGACAAGAACAAATAAAGCCTGACTAGAAACACAATGTGTTTATTTTATCTGACCTCTCTGTGGTCAAGTTGTCTTTGGGTCATAGTCATTACTTGTCAAGGTCAAACAGGTTTTTGGAGAGAGGTGCTGTGATTAAGCTGATCCTTTGTTAAGAGCAGCTTTTCAGTCACACATCTTGGCTCCTGTTTTAACTTGAAATGGGTGGCTTGCAAAAGGGAAGTGACACTTTTTTGTTTTGGAAAGAGACACTGAATGTCACTAGACAGTTTGGTGAAGGATGTAATCGGATTGTATTCTGACCAGTGTATTGCACACCGCATCACGAGTCTATGAATCACCATCATAACAAAAATAACAGAAGCTTTCAAACATACTCTATTAAGACAATAACAAGTTATAACAAAACATGTGAATTAAGAAACGAGATTTTTTATAGTAAGCAGATATCACTCTAATGCTCTGAAAAGCTTTAATGGATTTTTGGTGTAACCCTTGTGGTTTAGCGACTAAGTACATGCTACATGAGATGAACGCTGACCTCTGAGAGAGCAGCTGGCTGACCAGGCAGGGATGCTGTTGCGTCTCTGATAAAAGAGTATATAGGCGCTGCGTGTGCACACCTCCCCCTCAGGCACGGGCTCTACATTGCTGTCATCATAGCCGTACCACTGTCCATCCACTGAGTTCCTGCAGTATGCTGCGTCACCAGACGTATACAGGTAAGTTGCAGCAAATGACCATGCATACAATTACATAATTAGGCACCCTGCAAAGAAATTCTCAGAAACTGCTTGCTTCCAACCCTTTTTTCTGCCCAAAGGCCAGTTTTTAAGAAATATATAACAAGACAGTTAGCTTTATTGTAGCTTTATGTATATATCAACCAAATGTTGATGGGTATTTAAGGGCCAAATACACAACACAAAATGTTTGAATGCATCTAAAATCAACAATCAATTTAATAGGAATGTTTAACGTTTACTTATGGTATTTGGCTGTATCCTTTTAAAACACTTTTAAGCATCTCAACAACATGCTTTTGAGAAACTAGTGCTACTCTACTAATGAAAAAAATGTACTGCAAAATGAAATATGTAATTAGCTACATTGTCAACATCGTCTCCCATTTTTGCATTAACTTGTGAGGTGTTAACTGCTTAAATGCATATGCATGAAGAAGAGAAATATAAATATTTTATAAACATAACATTTAAAATGCATTTTTTGTGGCTGGTGTGAGTAATGTGGTTTATGGTTATTGATATGTCAGTAATTTATTAGTTCACGTACCTGTGTAGTGACCCCCATGCATGCCTCCATGATGGTTACACACGGCATAAAGGTCGTACAGGAAGTCCTGGGCGTACTGTGCCATTTCAGCTCTTTGAGGCTGTTGTTTCCATCCGTGAGGGAGCCGGGTAAAGTTGCTCCTTTTAACCATGTGGGGTGCCATATCTAGTGCTGTCAGCGGGAACCGAATGAGTGTGGACAGCTTGTTTCGCCGCTCACCCACCTGACGGAAGCGCTTGAGGTGGAGGATGAGGATGTCGGGGAGCGTCCACAGACTCATCTGAACAGTGCCTTGCTGGAGCTGCTTGCAGTGAGGACATTTCCATGCATCGTCAGGAGCCAGCTGGGTGAACATAAATGATATGGAGGCTCTACTACACAGTTGGAGTTTGGCCCTGGTGCAGTACTTTCTTTTTCTTTTACAATGGCAGTGTGTGACCACGGCAACTAAATGGAGGCCTCATGAAAATTCCACAGACAATAGTAGTGCTCAGAAATGGTGAAAGTTACTGTTAAGAATTCAGTAAACGGAAGTGCATCAGGAAAGGCTTAATATCCAAAAAAGTTACCTCAGGTCACTTCTGAATCTAAAGCCAACTGAAGAAAATTACATTAACAAACTTACACTGATGCAACAGAAAATGTTAAAACGGAAAATTCTTAGTTCAGGAAGCACAATCATGACTGAAAAATTAGTCATGTCACACTTTTCATACATTTTTCACTCTAAATAAGGCCTATTTGGTGCTTCTATAATGTCACATTTATGCCCATTACTTACTTTAACCTCAAAGCTCTAATGTAAAGCTAAAGAAGCTAGCTGTGTACACCTTGTCA
>JBBPDE010000026.1:10712010-10733906 GCA_037974605.1 Nannopetersius ansorgii | reverse complement strand
GCAGCGAGAGTTCCAGAGAGACTGTCTTTATTTTAATCAAAGCGCACACAAGTCCAACTCAAAACAAGCTCGTTCACTTATGAGCTTCACCACTACGAGGGGGACCTTCACACCCCTCTGAATCTCCTTTGTAACAGACCCGAAACCGTCTTCCCCGGGGGACCTTCTCTCTGAAAGGGAGCTCAGTTTTTTTTTTCCCACACAGTCCGTACAGTCTCTCTCTGCCTTCCTTCCCCGTCAGAGTCAGTGGCACCTACTGAATGGGATGATATAGCCGAGACTGCAGTATCAAGACCGCATTTCCAGGATCACGTGGTTTATTTGTAATGTTCGTATATTATATTTGTATATATTGTCAAAGATATTTAATCTCAGGACCTTTTTTTTTTATTTTAATTTTTGACATAAAATGCATCAGATGTTAGTGTGTAATACCTGCTTTGAGTCACAATTGTAAAATTAAAACAAATGAGTTTACACTTAAAATAGAAATGAAAAAATTTATTTAAATCTTTACACATCTTTACACAAGGTGGAGTACCTTAAAAGTCTTAGTTTCTTGAAACATTCTGTATATTGATTAGCCCCCTTAATGAAGATGGAATCAAATGGGATCAGCATTTGCAGTCACTAATTTATAGCAAGAGTTTAAAAGTTTTAGAGAGGCAAGACACAAAATGATTCAAGAATGCATATATATTTTTTTTCGGAGAGAATGGTAGAAAGACTTTGAGTGGCTTCGCTATGAAAATGGCTCTATGCACTGCATTCCCTGTAAAACCTGTGGGATGGTGTTTGCAGGTAACACAGAGTTCGCCACTGAATCTACGCACTTTAAGTGCGAGAGCTTGGTCAAACACCGTGAGAGTGCCAAACACAAGAAATGCAGGGACAAGTGTGTGGCAAAATATCAGAAGACTGAATTTTAGATCCTGGCCACAGGATATGTAAAGCTTCAGTGATTTGTTGTAGCTGCTTGTTGTTAGTGTTGATTGGTGTAGTCTTCAAATTAAAGAAATCTGTTAATATACAATTTGTAGTTGAAAAAATGTAGGAGCACCTACCAAAAATTAATGAGCACCAGCTCATTAATTTTTGGTAGGTGCTCCTACATTTTTTACTCAGTGCTACCAAGTAAAAAATTTATTTCGAGTCCTGGTACAATTAGGCACTGAAGCCCAAAGTGCTGCAATAATCAGAGACTTGCTGCTACCAATCACAAAGAAAAAAAATCATGTTTTAAAATACTTAAAAGTGTGTACTATATGTGGGCTAAAGGTTTCAGCCATTCAGCCTTTTGATCTTTGACAAACATGAACACGAAGCTACAAATTTGTGATGTGGTAAAATAAATTATAGTGTAAACCCTAAATATTCCTCCAAATATACTCCCAAAGACACTTTAATTTTATTTTATATTCAGATTAACACATTACCCTTCAAAGTAAAAGTAAACTCCAGATAGCTCCGTGTGGGAAACTGTTCTGATGCGGGAATGCTGGACTGCAGTTGCCAGAGATGCATCACAGTGCAGCAGCCAATCAGCAGTAAGAAGAAAGGAATTGCCCAACACTCTGAGATTGGCTACTTTCAACCCTCCCGCTTCTGAGTACGCCATCCCAAGACTAGTGTTCTATCGCCTGTACTACAAAAAATTATACAGTTTTACAGGAAATTTAGTTTAATGTACGTTAATATTTATTGTGGTGATCTGGCACTTTAGGGGTTAACGGTGGGTTCACTGGGGGTCCATGCTCGGGCCAGGGGTGGTGAGGGGGATGCGTGATCAGCGCGTGGGTGCGGGAGGGGCCACGAGTGCACCTGGGCTCGTCGCCGTGGCAACTCCCGGGTTTTGGGTGGATTATAAAAGGGGAGGGGCGGTGCCAGCGGCAGTTGGAGGAGTAGATGGAGTTGGGGTTTGGAGCAGATTGGACTGGACTAGAGAGAGCAGGAGAAAGAGAGAGTGTGAGCCAGCACGGGGGCAGCATTCTACTGTCCCCGTGGCTGTGGGGATGATGCTGATGCTGAGCTGGTTGCCTAATAAAAAGGGGTAAAAGAACTTCTCTGTCTCCGTGTCTGAGTATGTGTGTCGCCTTCCTCCACCGGTCGCCACATTGGTGTCAGAAGTGGGATAAGCACCATGGGGGAAGGCCGACACACACCACCGGAGTGGAGAGAGAAGAAGGAGCGAGCAGCGGTGCAGAGGAGAGAGGCAGAGGCTGGGAACACCAGGCCCCCAGAGAAACTCGCAGCCAGTGAAGCAGAGCCGGAGGGAGGAGAGGCGGAGCCAGACAAGCCCCGAAGCAAGCCACCCAGAAAACCTGCCAAACGCCAGTCAGAGCCGTGAGAGAAACGGCTGGAGAGACCGTGCCGGGAGCTGGACTCGACGTGGCCGTGAAAGAAGACGGCTGGAAACTCGAACGGGGCATCGAGAAGAAGCCGGGCCGAGAGCTGGACTCGATGAAGCTGTGAGAGAGACGGCTGGAGAAACCCTGCCAGAGCGTCAAGGAGAGACCGTGCCGGGAGCCGGACTCGCCGTAGCCGTGAAGAAAGACGGCTGGAAACCCCAACGGGGCGTCGAGAAGAAACCGGGCCGAGAGCCGGACTCGACGAGGGGCAGCGGAGGCGGAGAGAGAGAGGCAGCGTAAAATGGCAGCTGGAGCCAGGTTGTGTGGGTCGGCGAACTGCAGGGCAGAGTCGGCGAGAGGTGGACAGGAGCGGGGCGGAGAAGGAGAAAGAGAGAGGAGGGGCGCAAACCGGCAGCCGGGAACCAAGCTTCGCGAAGGAGCTGCAGCGCGGGGCGGAGAGAAGAACCGACGGGGCGCAAATCGGCAGCCGGGACCCAAGCCTTGCGAGGGTCGGCGATGGGCTGCAGTGCCAGTCAGAGAGAGGGGCCAAGCTTCGCGAGGGTTTTGACAGGGTGACCAATCCAGCTTCAGGTGTCAGTTCTGAGTAGTAATGAATCAGTGTCTTCATGTAATCCAAGTTATTTTGGCCAGTCTTTAACTATTAAAAACACTTATTGGCCAATGTGTTATTTTAAGGGCTCACATTCAAATGTGCCTTTCTTTCACATTTTCCATGATGTTTGTGTGGGTTTGTGTCTCACAAATGTAATTTACATTAATCATTCATTGTTGCATGACTCTTTCAGGTTAACTCTTAGAATTGAACAGGCTTTCTTGTTACTACAAATAATCTCTTTTCTGATTGACTGCCCTGTATTGCAATTAATTTAGAAGGCAGCACAGAGCTCCTTAAAACTTCAACATGAGTGGGTTTGGCTATATTGCTGTAGGCTGAAAAAGGAGACACTGACTGTATAGGGTGGGGGGGGGGGGGAGGGGGGGGGTTATATTTCAAGTTAGTTGAATTCTTTCCGGACTCAAGAGCTTCAACAGTAAAATGTAATGTAAATGGAATGTAAACAAGTTTCAAACCATACTATTCCCTGCACAGTCCATACAGCCTAACTGCCTATTAGACATTCAGTTAAACCCAAAAATGTAAACATTTTTACACTGTAGACTATTTAAGAAAACTTAAAAAATAATCAATTTTGAAGCGCCATGCTTTTAACCAAACTATAAGGTGTGTTTCAAGACTGATTGCATTTGCAAGATCACAGTACAGGCACAGTAACAAAAGCAATTTGTTTCAAAGCCCAGCACTACCTTATTCTCTATTCATTATTGACTTAAGAATAACTCTGATTGTTTTCCATGTAATTACTGAGCGCTTGGATGAATAAGAATAATAACTCTTAGAATATGCCTGGGTTTTTAAGAGATTATTCCTAAGGGATAAAAAAAGATTATGCAAAAATAAAAAACAAGAACTTTAGCAGAAAACAATAAATAAATGCCTTGATCTTGCAATCAACAAAGATTTCCAGCTGTCCGTAAACTGTGAGATTTCCCAGATATTACCCGATGTACACAGCTATTAAAACACAGCCTGCTACAATGAGCAATTACAAGGTAGTTGGAGACTGGAGATAGTATTGTATAAATCTCCATTTTAATACTGACTGACACAAAGAATAATTATGCTCATATTAACCACATGAACTTCAGCTTGCAGCTGGAAGGAAATGACAGATTATAAAAAAAAAAGAACTGGCGGCTGAGATAACTTAATAATCCTAAATATTGGCCGTGCAGAGAAGCAGTGGACAAAAATGGGGGTGTGTGTTTGAGAGCCTTCATCAAAAGTAGGTAAGCTTGTCTTTGCAATGATATGCTCCATAGGATGTAACCGCCCCTGGTATTTCATCTTCAAAGGAGTTACTCAAGTGAACTTCGCTCAAGGTGAACGTTGCATCCACAAAGAGATCACTAATTATTAAGATATGACAGGGCCTGCTGATTCACTTCTCAAGGAAAAAGGGCTGATTATAAGACTCATCGGCTGAAAAACAAGCATGAATATTTCAGAACATTGCGTACAGTCAGAAACAGCTCTAACACAGCCATGGTGCTTTAACACTGAATAGGCTTTTGTGTTCGACACACCTTCATACAAGAAGATGTGTCTATAGTATTATGCAGATAATTTCATTTTTCTCATCCCTTGTAATTATCCTTTTCCCCCAAAACTAATGATGTGGGTATTTGTGATCAATGGTGTGTGACATGGCCTTGCAAGTCATTCTGTGTGGCAGACATGAAAAAAGTCCAAAGCCATAATTCCAGAGTTGTTCATGAGATTTCTGGTAAACACTGATTGCTAAACACATGTCACAATCAGATCTCATTTAATTTTGGGCTATTTCTCTACAGTTACTGTATGTATCTGACAGTGAACAATATTAGATAAACCTTTATTAATCCCACAAGTGGGAAATTTGCATTGTCATGGCAGAAAGTGGACAGTACAAAGTTAAGAGCAGCAAAAATAAAACAATGAAATAAAAATACACTACACAAACAATCTAGAAATATAAGATTCAAAAATGCAGGTATTGCCTTTATTAAATGTAGTTTTAAGAGTGTTTATTAATTGTTTTATAAACCTTTTTATTTGTTAAAAAGGTTTTGATAAATACAGGTTTTGCACATGTCACAGGATGGGCCGCGAGGCGCTGTGATGTTTTATTAACAAAACAGAATGAAATGGGCACGATGGGCAGCAGGAACAAAAACAGGATGCACTAAATCAGGAGAACTCTAAAGTGATCGACTCATGGTGCACGTAACAGAAAACAAGACTTAAATACAAAGGATAATGAGGAACAGAACACAGAACAGGTGAAAACACAACACGTGACAAAAGCAAAAACCCAGAACACATATCATAATAAAAGCCCCAAAAACCCAACAGAGACCCAGAGCAAAACAGAACAGTACAGAACCAAACAGAACAGGGCAAAATCAGGACAAAAATACAAACACAAAAGCAGTGGCCCTAACTGGCCACTGACCTAGTCATGACAGCACAGCACTGTTGTCCTGCAGTTTTAATGCATTGCTGTTTATGCTACTTTACTTTTGCAATTATATCACTATGTTAGAGTTTTGCAATAATGTAGTGATAACATGAACATTAGAATGAAAATTAAACAATTAATTCAAAATGTACACATTTGTCCTCATACCTCAGATGTAACTCATTATTCAAAATATTTTTAGTGTGCAAATGTTGCTTTTTTGAGTCAGAACTGCAGCTGCAAGGTTAACATTGTTAACAAACACACAAGCTTAGTCTTCACCTAAATGACCAACATAATTTCCACAAAAAAACATCACCAAAACTTCTCACAGCGTCCTCAGACTACTTTCAGATCTTCATTAAAGCCGAAGAAACTTTTCAGTATGGTTTAAGAGGCTGTATGACATACTGTGAGCCACAAAAATGAACAAAACTTCACCACTGCATTCTACACCATTTTGACAACACTCTCTCCCTTCTCATGTAACTCCATTTTTCACTGAGCCGTTCTCACAGCTGACACCAAGCACAAAGTAAATTAGCCGCAAAACAAATGCCAGAGCAAACACAATTAAACACCTCTAAGATTTGTACTCATGTGTGTTCGCATAGTGAATCGCACAGTGAATCTTCAATCTGAAGAACTACTTGGTACTTACTGAAGGTACAGCGGTACAGTATCAGGAGACTTCAGTACCACAGCTTTATCTCTGAGATGAAGTAAAATTAGACAGGTCTTGTGAGTACACTAGATGTGTTAGCTGGAAGTAAAGAAGGGGAGAGAGAGTTCTTTTTTTTATGTGTGCTGTAACAAATTCCCATAGGCCATTGCCTAAAATAGTCTTAATAAGAAAGAGAGCAACAAAGTCTTAACTTATGCAAGGCTGTTATCATAAAAACTGCTATCTGCTGTCCACAGTATCATATTACTGAGCTCACAGTAGGAAATTATAGTTATGAAGGGACTCTGCTAAAGATGTGGTCAGTCAGTGTAACATTTAATCAGTCACTTGGAGATTGTTGTTGTTTCCAGAGGCTTGCACGCTACACAAGGCTGATCATTATCTCTGTGCGCAATGCTCACCTCAGTCAAACAACAATCCAGCACTCTGAAGTCATCATTACACAGATTACTAAAGGGCTCATCTGAGTAATACCATAGAATAACTACGTTTGTCTTCTTTCCTAAAGAAGCCAAGGAGTCAGACAAGGAACCCTTAAAATCACAGGCTTATTACAGCATCATTTGAATTGTTCAGGAACTGTGTAAACTATGATTATCTTAAGATACTAACACATTATATGGACAAAAATATTGGGACACACCTGTTTTCCAGGGTTTGTACTAGGTCCCTTACTTCCAGTGAAGTAATGCTTCAGCAGACCAAGACATTTTGGACAACACCATGCTTCCAACTTTGAGGACACACTGTTTGGGAAAGAACCTTTTCTATTCCAGCATGACTGTGTCCCAATGCACAAAGCAAGCTCCATAAAGACATGGTTGAATGAGTTTGGTGTGGAAGACTTGACTGGCTCAAGAGAGAGAGAGAGCCCTGTCGCAGAGAGCCCTGACCTCAACCCCGTCCAGCACCTTTGGGATGAACTGGAATGGAGATTGTGAGCCAGACCTTCTTGTCCAACATCAGTGTCTGACCTCATAAATGCTCTACAGAATGAATGGGCATCAATTTGCATAGAAACTCCAAAATCTTGTGGATATCTTCCAAGAAGAGTGGAAGCTGTTATAGCAGCAAAGTGGGACCAACTCCATATTACAGTCTCTGTATTTGAATGCAATGTCATTAAAGTCCCTGTACTGGCATCCCAATACTTTTGTCCATATGGTGTAAGTTCTGGCAATATGTATTAGAAGTTTGGACGTAAGAGGTTAATTTAAGGGATTAAGGGGGTCGCATGTGAGACTGTGTGGAAAGATGTCAAGCTCTCCTTAAACCATAGTGCATCAAGGTGATGGTTTTTGCCTAAATTTTCTGTTATCTTTTATTGCTGGCGCATTCCCTTTGCTTTTATTAAGTGAGTGGTGGAGTTTCAGAGCTGACTGTGTAGCGTAAACATAAAAGCCAGCTTTTGTTTAAAATGGCCTTGAAGAAAGTCTAAATTAACAGCATTTTGACACCTCCATGATCTAAGGCCCACTACCACATACTCAGGACAGCTAAGAAACAACAGTCAGGTTCTGGGAACTCCAAGGCACCACTGTTTCCTCTAAATGTTTATTTTACATTTTAAAATCTTTGTCATTTACCTCCATTTTCTCAGTTCATTAAAGTTAATCATTCCTCCATATCTGTGAAAGTTTTCAGCCGCTGCTTTTGAGGTCTGCCACTGCTTTTCTTTGCTCACATATTGTTTTGTAAAATCCAGTCTTGAAAATGTATCATGACAACCATCCACTTTTATAATATTCCAATCGGTGTCAGCACACTCCATATACTCTGTGACCTCTGAAAGGCCATGCCAGTTCCTGTTTCACATATAAACAGGCCACCTAGCCCATTAAACAGTTACTTTGTTTGAGTTTCTGCTCACAAGAAACTCCCAAACACTCTTATCTCACAAAAACTATGCCAAGAATTTTGCTGGGAAACAAGGGTAAAACACTAGACCTGCAGTTGAGCAGAGCTTCAATCTTACATTTGTATAACATTTACATCCTTTTTTCTATACCCAAACTGAACGAACCAAATTCAACTTTTCAGCTATTTTTAATTAAATAGCTAATTAAGTTCAGTGGAGGTGTATTGAAGCAAATGCCTTAAGCCAAATTAATATCTAACTTGCATTACTTAAATTATTAAGTTATATGTGGCCATTCCTTTTGAAACATTGCTGTTTTACTACCAGCAGCAGTTTAAGCCTTTTTAATACTCTCACTGTCATTCTCAGGATCTACTTTTGAATATTAAAAAAAAGAGCATCCTTTCTAACATATGATACCACTAAGGCAAACATGGAGATTAAAATTCAGCACTTTATTGTACATGTTCACGTGTTTAGAACTGCCTGCTGTTCTATTTGTTGCTCTTTCCTCTGTCATGATGGGACATGTCGCATGATTGATAGTTACAATACGCTGGCTTTGCCAAGCACTTTACGCAGCAGGAGGTTTAAATTATAGGGCAATTTAACTGTTTATAGATGACTCTCTTTACCTATTGCAAGGCCTTCATTAAGCCAATCAGATGTATGAGTCTGCGTCCTCTGAGCATCTGTGTTGTAACTCACAGCACATTGTTAGATGCTGCAGACCTCGCCAGCCGAGGCCTTGGGCTTATGTTAGGCTTATTCTATGAGTTATATTACGTATGAATTATGTAAATTCTCTTTAGATGAGAAAGCACTAACTGTAAATGGATGTTACAGAGATAGCAATGCTTCCTAAGAGATTAAGGAGGCGACCACATTCTCAGAGGCAAAAGTGAATCAGCTGATGACCCAATAAGGAGTGAGCCTGCACACATTTTGTTTCTAGAGAAAAACTTTTATTTTAGACTCTGACAGATTAAGTGGGTTTATTTGGCATTATATGAGTTAGTGGTCGGAGAAAATATCATAATAATATCAAAATACTTCTATACATTTTCATGATAAACAATATGTGTCAGAAGTGGGGGTGCAGAAATTATCGTGCATTTTTATGGCTAATTTGGGTGGTTTTTTTTCACCCAATACCCTGAAACTCACCCTGTGGGAAATACAGGAGCACATGAACCACATTTGCATATTTTCAGCCAAGATTGCAATATGAATAATATTATTTGCTCTTTAATGGAGAAACTGCCATGTAAAAGTCTTACACCAAAAATCAACTGATACCATAAATCAAATAAAGCAATACACTGAATATAAAAGATGACTGGCTATTTAGCATAATAAGGAAAGTACACTTTGTATGTGTGGTATGTTATTCAAATACAGAGTGAGCTCGCTTACCAAGCTTGAGCTATTAATTTCTTAAAATCTGTCAAAATCAATGTAATAAATTGCCCAATTGCTGATTCTCATCTTGGCTACATGCATGCTGTATCATGAAAGAGCCAAATTGCGATATACAATGTATATCATCTATAGTATGGGAGAACTTCACATAAACTTTCACTAAAGAGTGTGTTAGCTGCAAACTATGTGAGACAATTTTGTGTAACATGAAATAAAACATCTGAAATTAAAACATAGAAGCCATGGATAAAGGTACTACAAAGTCTAAATTAATTAAACTAATGTCAGGTGCTACTTTACAAAGTGATGAATCATCTGTCTCACAGCAGGTGGTTCTTCTCGTTTTTCTATCTATCAGGTGCAATCCAGCCTGAATGGTCTATTAAGTCAGATTTACTTCAAAATAAGTGTATTTAACTAGCTCACTAACATCAGCTTACATTTCCTGTAGAAACGAGAGACACAGAGAGAGAGGGGACAAAGAGAATAAGAGTGAGTGATATAAAAGTGAGTTTGTGAGAAAGCGTTACTGCAGAATCTGCTTCCATAGTCTGTGGCCTGTTGTTAGATGTAGCTTTAAAGCATATTGTGATGCAATTTATCACAACAATAAATGCCCCACTGCTCATTAGGATATCCACAATAGGCTCAGAAAAGTTTCTGAATATGACATACTTTATCATGAAAACAATTCCTGGTTGCAATATGGTTGAAAGCCTTTTCATTGCCTGACAGATACATTATTTTGCAAGATTATTTCTACCCTTTTGGTCATCCTTATATACTTTAGCTTTCTAAAACCACATCCTCCAGTCTGCCCAGTGTGAGACGTACCTTAGTAATGCTGTAAATATGTCATCCACCTTTCTCAGTGGTCTGTATTAACTGAGACCCGTGGAGGTGAGCCCTTTTTGCACTGAGTTCTCTAGCCGAATGCAAGAGAACAAGGTCTCTAGTGGGTGACACTTTGGTAAAGGCACATGTGCTAAGAGTAAAAAAGCACAAGTCAGCACGCAGAATTGGGCTTCTGTATCTTGAGAGTTGGGTTCGCCCTTAGGCTCTACCTAATATTTCCAGTGGAGTAATCCACTGTGGATTTCTCCCACACTGTATCTTCCTCATTTCAGTCCCTCCTACCTTGAGATATATGCCTCAGCCTGCTAAAAAGCTTAAGAAGCAGATGAGATTTGTTCCCTCTGTGGAGTGGCCTATTGTGGAGGAGTCCAAAGGGACGTGAACCTGTGGAAGTACCAAAGCTTAGAGATGCTCCCGAGCTTATGCTATTTTTATCTTATAACTGAAGTACAAAACTGAAGCTTCTGCTTCCACCGGCAGGTTGAATTAATCACTGCCCGGCTACTGCTTCATCATGGAACTTCTGCAATTGCACATGGGATCAGTTCCTGTGTTAGGTTATGCAGAGGAAAGTACCTGTAATTTTATGGCAATGTGTCACTGTAAAAAGCAACTGTCAGTGACGATATTTATTTTATTTATTTTACATACTATATTGATCTCGGAGGAAATTACTTGAGTCCTCTGCATTTAACTCATTCATGCGAGTGAAACATTGGGCAGCTGTGAAGGGTGGCCAGAGAGCAGTGCGTGGGGGCGGTATCTTGCTCGTGGGTACCTCAGTGGTGCCATTGGCAGTTCTGGGCTTTGAATCTATGACCTTCTAATCACATCTAATCACTAATCACCTTCTAAACTCCCCGGCTGCCAGCTGCCTGAAAAAATGTTCTCTGCATTTAACCCACTCACGTGAGTGAAGCATTGGGCAGCCGAGAAGTGTGGCCAGGGAGCAGTGTGTGGGGATGGTACCTTTCTCAAGCGCACATCAGTGGTGCCAATTACAGTCCTGGCATTCAAGCCCATGACCTTCCGATCACAAAGACGACTCCATAACCACTAGTCCACCTTTGTGTGTTCTATTAAAGAACTACATTTATGGCATTTAGCAGACACTTTTATCCAAAGTGACTTCCAGTCCCTAACTACAGGGGACAGTCTCCCTGGATCAAATGAAGATAGGATTCGAACCCATGACCTCTTGGTCCAGACGGTGACTCAGCAGTCTCCATTGTCATGATAAAGTTGAGGTAAACTAGCCAGTCAGTCCCCACATTATTTGAATATTTCAAGGGTATATGTTGTCCAAATGTTGCCCTAAAGCGACTTTACACTAGAGATTACACTGCATGCTGTAACGGTCAGGGCTTTTGTATGCATGGACTACATGACCATAAAAGATCACAGCTAAGTGCATGTATAAACACACACACACACACACACACACACACACACACACACCTGGTAAGCTTGTGGATTCTGTGGCGCAACATGCTGGCAGTGTTAATCAGCAAACTGAGAAGGTGTTATTATCTGATACACAGATAAGGCGGATACTCCAAACTTCCATTTTAGCAGACAAGCACACATTTCTTGGGCTCTACAGCGCTAAGGTAAAGACATTCAGACAGGCTGGATTTGCCCATCTATCTGGCTTTCAGGTACAAAGAAATATTTTCAAAGAAAGATATACACTATGTTGGTGTTATTCTTGAGAAACTGATCTGGTGCATCACCTCACTTTTATTTTATGAAAACCTGAAAAGCCTTGTTATATTCTTACTTCTAGCCTGACCTTGTGGAAGTAATAGTCTATCACTTTACACACTGTACACATCAGGTGTGTTTACTTAAATGGCAGATGGAATGTGCACACAATAGGACAGGCTGTAACAATTATGTAATCTGACGTTGTGTGGTCCACAGACTTAACTTCTGTTTGGTAGTCTTCAATCAAGACTTCATTGAAGGATTAAAGGAACAAATCTGAGCGCAGTGTAATGGGCATAATGTCTATAATGAGTTTTTTGCAAGCAGACACCAAACACCACAGGCAAGTAGTAATTAGACACTGATCACTCAATTCCAGTTGTGACGGATTGCAACTTCAGTGAATGTCTTCAGATGATTTACGGAAAAAAAGAATCTACATTCACACTGAATTCCTAATGTCTTTTTTGTCTCTGGGTTTAATTTCCTTCTGTTCTGTTGGTTCAGCACTTGGATAGCTTTGCTGCTTTTCACACCTCACTTTCAAGGATCCGCATTTCATCTTAAACCTCCAAAAAACTAAGAAAACACCTAAAAGAAGCTGCACTACACTTCAGTAGGGAAATCTGGTACTCGAGTTTTTAGACTTGACATTATTTTACTTTCATTCAAGGTGTGTTTTAGTAGAAATATTATTTATTCATTATTATTTTATTTTTTTATTTTATCTATAGCATTTATATCCACCCCTCTACTGCCCACAGCATTTTATATACACAGCATAGTGTGACTTCTGTAGAGTTTTATTATATTTAATATTGTTGTCTCATCTTTGTGTCTCAGGTGTCTCTGTGCAGTCGTAGCATAATCAGGTTTCTCTGGGATCAGTAACATTTTCTGATTATGATGTTTTCTGATTCTGATAACACTTCAGTTCAGCGTGGTTTAAGTGACTCTAAGTACCTCAGTTAAACCCTGGGCTCTAGTGGAAAGCTTCAAAACAAGGACTAAATCAATTCAAAATTTCAAAATAGGGAACACTTACACTGGCCTATTTATATCCTCCTCTCTACTGACCAAAACCCTTTTATAGCGCAACCTCTGGAGAGCTTTATTGTGACATTATAGTATATTTTACATTGTTACATTGATCTTTGTTTGTCTGTGCTGTGGTGGCATAAGCAACTTCCTCCGGGATCAATGAAATATTCTGATTCCAATAACACTTTCACTTCAGTGTTATCTATGCAACTCTCAGCTAAACTCTGGTGGGCTCTGGTGGAAACATTTCAAAATGTATTTATCTGTAGTATTTATTTCCACCTATCTACTGTCCATGGCGTTTTATACATACAGCATAGTGTTACTACTAAAGAGTTTAAATTTGACTTTATATGATAGTTTATGTAGTTTTCATCTTTATTTGTCTAACCAATAAACCACCATTGCATCTTCTATAAAATATAAGACAGCAACTTAGTTTGGGTTTCACAAACCAACAACGAGAAACTAAAATGTAAGGTATCACATAATCTCTTTTGCCATAGTGTCTTGATAAACGTGAGGTAGACAGGTCACACATTATTTGAATATTTGGAAGATAAATGCTATCCTAAAGTGAGATTACACTAGAGGTTACACTGCTTGTTTTAATAGTTAAGACTTCATGACCATAAAAATCTGGCAATTTCTTTCTCTGATTTAGAATCCTTTCTGTTGTTATTATTCTTTGTAATAACACTTTCACTAAACCTTGGTCTTTCAATAAAGAAGGAGTGAATCGTGCGAGCGCAAGTCACCTTAAACTCTACAGAGAGTTGAGGCGTGTAGTCCAAGGTCCACAGCGCCCTCACCAGAGCTGCCAGCTGCTGGGTGACCTCTCCTGCCCAGGCTCCGTGTTGGCAGTCCTCCTCCTTCACTCCGCTCCCTCTGTTCTCCGTCAGGTGCGACTTGTAGCGCTCCAAGCCCAGGTACTCGGCCAGCAGGTCCGTGTTACTCAGACACTGGACCACTGCGTTCATAAAGCAGGTGTTCCCGTGGTTCTTCAAGCCTAGAACCCCGGGGGTCTTTTCTCCGCAGGCCAGCTGCTGCCTCCCCTTCTCCTTCACGGCTGGAGGGTGCCTGGGCTTCAGGGAGCAGCTCCTCACTCCTCCGCGGCCGTCTTCCTTCGAGCTCCCACAGGCCGTCGCGCCCCCGTCTCGGAAGCCCCCCTCGTCGTCCTCCTCGGCGTCCCCCAGAGGGTCGACTGGAGGCTCCCCGCCGTGAGCCCAAGCCCCCAGACTCCTGAAAACCTTCCCCACGAAACTTCCCACGGATTTCAGCGACTTCTTGCGGAACAGAGCCTTCCCGGACACTTGCTTGCTCTTCTTGTCCTTCCTCTTACCTTTCCTCGCGCCTCGCTCCATCTCGCGCGCCCTCCCCTCTCACGCTCGCGGCTCCGACCATAATTTGCAGACAGAGAGACACGACGAGGCGACGGGCATCTTCCTCTCCATGCGCTCCTCTCTCTCCTTCCCTCACATGCACACACACTCTGCACGGACCTGGCGATGCTGAACACTTTGCTGCTCCTTCTCGTGGAGGGAACTCCCAGCAAAAGTGAGGGGAGTTTAGTTGCGCTCCAGCTCCCCTCCGCTCTAGAGGAAGAGCAGTCCTTCACTGGAGCGTGGGTTCATCCAAACAGCCCTCAAGACCCGTGGAGAGAATCGGTGGGTTTCGTGGCTGGACATAAGGTCCAGACGTCTCTCCACCTGCCTCTCCACCTTATAAAAAAAGCTTATAACAATGTGTGTAATGACAGACTAGGCAGGTTAAGGAGCCCTCTGCTGTTTAATTATGCCTTAGTCCTTATTGTTGTTCCGAGGAAACTGTTGGGTCTGTACGTCAGTAGCTCTCTCTCTCTCTCTCTCTCTCTCTCTCTCTCTCTCTCTCTCTCTCTCTCTCTCTCTCTCTCTCTCTCTCTCTTTCTGTCCCTGTCTGCCCCCCTTCTATCTCTCATGTATACACACTAATTTCTCTGTGTCACATTCCCCCACAACTGTCCATCCATCTTTTTACAGGTTTCCTTTCTTTTTCTATCGCTGCCCCCTGTCTCGTTCTCTCTCACTTTCTCTCTCTGTCTGTCTCTCTCTCTCTCCCTCTGTCTGTCTGTCTCTCTCCCCCCCCACACACACACACACTCATACAGAATTCAACTGATGTTAGCATTTTATTTATGATAGTTGTTTTTAACGTTACAGGAGTATGGCTAATGGCTCCTGCTGTTTAAAAGCTCCTTATTTGCCTAAAGTGTTTGCAAACCAAATGTTATTGCATATAGCAGTACTTTTAAAATAAACATGCACAATGCACTACTTTTGAATTCATTATTGAATTTTGCATATACTATATGTAGTAATATTTTGCTCCTACAAAGCACACATTGTACCAGAAGTAAACGACAATAAACAGTGACAAACATCGTTTTTATACAGCTGGCGTGAGCTTTAGTGTCTTGAAGTTTGTTTATGAGTGTGTTGTGTGTTTTGCTCCGTGCTTGTTTCTTCACACGTTGCTGCCACAGTCACACTAATTATTCTAAACAGTGTTTCATGTCAACACTGACTATTGTGCCAAGTTGTGCTTTTCTTTTCACTAAAATGAAGAACAGTGACCGATTTTCTGTTCCATCTTCTGTGTGTGAAATGTACTTTAAATTACTCATCAAATATTAGTATTCGATTTCATTTTGGATGACAAGAGAGGCATTTCACTTCCAAGTGTAAATGCCTGTGGCCAGAATCTTATTAGGGCACAATCCACATACCAGTCACATGACGTAACCAGGTGCCTGTCCTCCTATGCACGAGCTGATGTTGATGATACAATAATTAGGCATATGAGTTGACATGCCCCATTAAAACATTCAAGAGATAAGCTAATGAACAATGCACAAACTCAGGCATGAAACAGAACAGAATCTAGAGATATGCAAATTGATTTTCTGTGACAGGACAACATTAATTCTGGTGCCTTTATTATCAAACTGTCTCCCAAACCACTGAAGCTTTGTATCCTGTGGCCTAGTTCTGAAGAAAATGCCACAAAATCTAAAAGGCAGCAGCAGACATAGACTAACTCAGAGACAGATAATCCTTCTGACCTTTTTAAAACAAAAAAATCAAGTTCCCAACACTGTCTGCATTATAATGAACTTCAATCGCCTAGCTTATTGACTTCATTCTTGCATGAAGCAGAGATCATTTATCCATGGCATTACCTGAGGGAACAGCGTTTACAATATTTACAATATGAGTAAGTGAGTGAAACGAGCTGAAACGGATGCCATATTGTTCTACCTGCACTGTTGAACTACTTGTTACTGGTGCAGGCCTTTGCTTTGGTGATTTTGTTGCCTTGCCAGCTCCTACATTGTCCTTTGGATAGCCCAACATCTTCAGCAAATTTGTCATCACCTCCTGACCAGACCAGGCATGTTCAAAACCTCAGCTGTAGCATCACTGGTTTGACCCGCAGCAGATAAGCAATTGCGGACCAATGGCCTGCTTTAGATTTGCAGCCCAATCAAAAGCTTTCACGACCCATCAGTGGTCCACAGCCCAGTGGTTGAGAAACCCGGAGATAAAGGACAAAAAGCATCGCTTCTATTTCTGCAATACCTAAACAGGTGTCGTAAACAATGCTGGCAGAGCTAATGACCATGGAAATACAGCCCAGTCTGCCTGAACCGTTTGTCATAGAGTGGTGAGCCCCTCTGCATTTTTACTGCCCCTCTGGGATGTTCTTTTTATACCCAATCACATTACTGACCTGTTTACAAATAACCTAATTAGCTGTCAGATTCATAATGAGCATATTTTTTACTTTAAACAATCAAATTTCTTACTTTCAACATGTGATTTTCTGTTCCATCTTCAGTTTACCAAGGGTTTATATGACTGTCAAATAATCACATGCTGTTTTATGTACATTTTACACAGCATCCTTAATAACTTTTGTGGAAACGAGGTTGTATATCCACTCTGGTACCATCCTCTGTTTTTCTGTTGCCATCATAAAATATTCCAGGAAGTTAAACTGTGTGGACAAAAGTATTGGGACTCATCTGGTTTTCAGGGTTTGGCCTAGGCCCTTTACTTCCAGCTAATGTTTCAGCATACCAAGACCTTTTGAACAATGCCAGACTTCCAACTTTGGGGAGTGGAAGCTGCTGTAGCTGCAAAGGGGGCACCAACTTCATATTAAAGTTTATGTTTTGGAATGCAATGTCATTAAATTCCCTGCTGGTGTGATCATCATGCGTTCCTATACTTTTGTCCATATAGTGTATGTTTGACCATAAGCATTTTAAGGAGAAAAGATGTAATGGCTACGTTTATATACATGTTGTATATAAAAATGTTGTTTATATACAGACAGGGTGTTAATACAAATCCTGAACACATGGCTGGAAAAACATCCTGGATACTTCATGATACAATTCAGCAATAATTGGTTTATCATGCTTTGTGGAATGTAAAACATGAGCAATCCCAGCTGACCTCAATTCTGGATCAGGGTGACAAAAGGGAGAGATCTAATGACTTTGACAGAGCATGTGTTATTGCGACACGGATGACAGGAGCTTCTCAAAGGCTGTTAGCTGTTTAGTGTTTCAATAGCCAGTGAATAAAGTGTTATTTAGGTCTATGGGAAAGACAGAGAACAGGAAATTGTGGTTAAAGAATAAATTTAATGCCCAAGCTGCTTTTGAATTAGTACGAAATAAGGAAAACAGAAGAGCAACTGTTCCTCAGCTCACTAGGAATGTCCAAACTGTACCTCAGTGCGGCTGCAGTGTGTAAGCTCCTCATTACAAAGACGAATGACCATTTGAGAGTTTAGTTGTGTACTAAAATACAGGCTCTGGCCTGCAGAGATACAGAGATAAGTGAGACAAAAAACACCATACTTCACTGTCTTTTCTTCAAATGGGTGAGAGAATGATACAGAAAAACAGAACAGAACCTCCCCCCCTGCAGCACGTCAGAGAAACCAGAATCCCTCCCTTTAGGGGTCAAGCATTCAGGTCTCTCTGACGTGCTGTGGGGGGTGTTTTTCTGACCTGGTTTGAGTCGACTTGTCCTCCAAGAGGGAAGGGTCACTGCAAGTCAAAGCAAGATTGATCACCTTTACTCTATCATTATACACTGATGTCATGACCTCCTCCAAGATGACAATGCCCCCATTTCAAGGGCGACAAGAGGTCACTAAATGGTTTTATAGACATGAAAATGATATAAATTATATGATCAGATCTCAGACTAATTGAACATCTTTTCAAATAAGTAGAGTCTAGGCATTGAAGCAGTTCTGGTGGCTTGTGGTGGCCTATATATGTATATACAGGGTGTCCTTGGGTTATCAGCCTTAACATAAGCCATTGCGAGTTTACAACTCTCACTCCAATAACTAGTTTGGTTGTGCACATGGGAAGAATACACAGTATACGCAGAATACGCAGTAAGGCGGTGTATGAGTGATGGAATTGGCGAACCCTGGTATGCTAACCTACACCATTTTGGTCTCATTTTCTGTCATTTTGTCTGTTGTTACAGTACAGCGTCCTTTTATTTTTTCTGTGGCTTAGTTTTGTTGAGTGGTGTATGTGTTAGTTGTAAAATCATACACAACAGGTAAGTGTGTTTTGACTAAGACCAAAATTCATGTAACATCACTGTTGAAGGATCTGTGTATATTGGTGTCATGTCCCTGGCTGTAGTTACCCTTTTCCCCTAGGGTGGTGTTTTCTCACTCTTCATCTTATTCAAACACATTCATTTTATTCAAACGTCTCCTCACTATCTTTACTTGTCCTCACATCTGTTTTCATTCACCATCAACATCTCTTGTACTACTTAAACCTCTCCTACAAATGACTGGAAAAAACATTCTGGATAGGTTTACTGCATGATACAATTAAGCAAAAGTTCTCTCCATGCTTTGTAGTATGTAGTAGTCGGGTTGGGGGGTCAGACTACAGGGGGCAGTCTCCCTGGAGCAACTTACGGTTAAGGGTCTTGCACAGGAACCCAGTGGTATGCTGAAGGTAGGATTCAAACCCATGACCTCATGTTCTGGAGGCAAGTATCCTACCCACTGAGCTACCCCCGCCCTAGCTCACATCACATTCTCTCTGGATTTCATTTTCTCTCTTTTAGCATCACTCCATGCTCTTAGTTAGTCTTGTTCATTCATTTTTCACCTCAGTTTGATTTTCTTCCGCTCTTCTTTCTGCTCCTGTTCTTCTTTATTCCCACTTTTTCCTTCAGTTTTTATGTATAAATTTAAAAGATAAATTGAAAAAGTAGAAGTTAATATTTTCCTCACTGCTCTGTTATCTAAAATAAAATACTCACAGCTTTTGCCAATAGCAGTGAAGATTCAATACCTAGTTTCACCACTTTACCGCAGAGACCATAGTATGCAACATAGGTTTGATCCCTAGGTCCGCCCCTGTACCTTGGATGTAACACGTTGAGGACTACATGATGAATTGATGCAGCCCTGAAAAAAGAAACAGTCAGTCAGTTGTGGGAGAAACATTCATTTTCGCACTGAGAAACCTTCGTATGTGGCTCATTACGTCAAGTTGCTTTGCAGTGTTTGGAGTAATAAAGCACTGTATTATGCTTTTAGCTGGATTCTGCTCATGAACATTTCTGTGAAAGATGTTGAAGCTCATTCTTCTGTCTTAAGAAAAGCTCTTGTGCGTCAGCGTTTAATGGCTAAGAAGATCTTATTTTTGGATTCTGTGCTTCTCCTAATGAGTCCTCTAAATGCAAATGGAAGAAAGGAACATCTATCAGCCGAGTGGCACGTGCAGCTTAAAAACATGTTTGTGTGTGTGTACGTGTGTGAGAAAGAGCCATAATCGTCTTGGGGCTTGGCAGCTGTCTGCATTCAGCACTGGCCTCTTGCTGCAAGGGGTATTTGAAGATATTTTTAGAAATACCTCTTGATAATTTGAACTGCAGGTGCTATTTATTGTCCCGCACTGTTACAGTAAGCTGAGAGTGACGTTGACGAACATACAGGATGCGTTGTTCTGTCCATCCATGTCTGCGAATGGAATTCTAATGTTCAGCTCAGTAAAATGACCTTGTTTAGTACAGGTTAGCATGAACCATACTGAGCAGCCTCGCTTCTGCACCAATCAAAATTCAGTCAGATCAGGTCTAATCTCAGAGATGCGTTCCCTGCTTGCCCCGCCCCGCCCCCTGGACTTCACGGCCCGCCCCTTGTTTCAGCATGCTAGAATGTTCAGCGTTCCCGACCCCGCCCTTTGTCTCATTCACTCCAAACTTTTCACGGACACACACACACGTCACGAGAGCCACAAAAACAAAGGACAGAAACAGGCTCAGAAAACACGCTCCGAGTGTCTCTGTCAGCGGGTCTTCCTCGTTTCGAGCGGTTAGTGGCGAGAAAGCAGACACACCCTTCACATTAAATCGATGATTTAGATTTTTTTGTGCCTAATAATTCCTGTGGGTGAAAAATTCCTGCGGTGGGGTGGGGTGGTGGGGGCTATGTGCAGGGCCCTGCAGCCCTAAAGCCTGACTTGACTGGTCCCCAGGACAAATAAGTTTGAGTAACGCTGGCCTAATGAATCTTATGGAATCCTCAGAAGTGCCAACACTACACCTTTCAGACCCCCCAAGCCTTTGTAATTATGGCTGTAGTGGAAAGGACTGCTATTTCTTATGATGTGGGCAGATGTTAATGCGGCCGAGTCGAGGTTTATCTGCTCCGTGCCATGAAATGAAATAACTAGATTTGCTACGATAACCAAGATGTCTTTCTGCAGGGTTTTCCCAGAACACCTGAAAGCGATGGAGTGCTGCAGTCGCTGGCACGGCGATGTTGTCTGCACCAAGAACAACTGCTGTGACTGAATTGCAATGACAGCCTGCTATCAAAACAACAATTTAGCACAGCCTGTAGTGGTCAAAGCCTTTCTCTCTGTCTGCCCCAGTCTGGTACAGCTTAGTGAAATCTAATGATGATTAACTACTTGGAAGCACTGATAGAATCTGTCCTTCAGCTGCATACCTGTGAAGAGATGCATTTTTTAAAGCCCCTAGGACTCATCCTTCAATAGAACCAGTGTTTACTTGCATATTATTTATTTATTCATTCATTCAGTCATGCACTCATTATTTTTTGCACTAATATTAATTAACTTTGTGCTAATAAAATAACACATTTGCTAGAACATAATGTAAAAATGTACCTAAAGAGAAGTACAGATGTATGCAAAGGTTTGGGTGCCCCTTAACAGTAACAGTTTATGTTTTAATTTAACGTACTGGAAAAAAGTCTAAGGTAAGATGTAGCCTTTGCAAAAATTATGTATATAATTGAGTTATTTTTTTCAAATAAATATAGAAATTATGCTCTAAAAAGGGCAAACAAGCGCCATATTGAAGTTCGATCCCTTGTAGAGTACGTTATCTTATTTTCACTTAGAAAATCCATTGACTGAGATGTTCAAACATTTGCAAATGACTGTAGGCTCATTTGATCCTCTACTCAGTTCCTTCCACTGGGGATTGCGAATGTATGGTTGTCAGAGCTGCTGTCATCACACACCTCACTGCAAAGGCTTTTCATATGTGGCTCTTTGGCTGAACAATCTATCTATTCGTCTCACAGAATATCTTACTGTAGCTTAAAGAGCTTCTCAGGTTTCTCTGGCTCTTTATGAACACTTGATCATTTGATCTTGTCACACTCCCTTGCTTTCTCACCGCTTTATGTCCTACTCCAACTCCAGTTCAATTTACACTTTATGTTCAGTTGGTATGTTACCACTTTTAGGGCCGGTTTCCCAGACAGGGATTAAGCCTAGTCCTAGATTATGTAGGGCTGGGAATAGACATTTTCCATTGAAAAGGAAA
>JBBPDE010000026.1:10670925-10682802 GCA_037974605.1 Nannopetersius ansorgii | reverse complement strand
ACACACGCACGCGCACACACACACACACACACACACACACACACACACACACACACACACACACACACACACACACAACTGGAAAATGTTTTAGGAGTTGCCTGATGCCTGTTAACAGAAACACAATAGTGGGAGTGTGTCTGGAATAAATGTTTTCAGAATGGGCTGGTGTGTGATTGTCTGTGAGTGCTGATGTCCTTGCCACACTTGGAATGTGACCCCAGTACACTGGGCATGGGTGTAGACATATCCTCAGCATATTTTTTCATCTGTGTCCCAAAACCTCATAAATGGAAAATGTTACTGTTCGTTGTTGTTATTGCAAATCCGATCACCGCACTGTGAACATTACAGGAGATGAAAAAACCTGCTTTACTGCTTACTTTTGTTTTGCTATTTAAATGTAATTAGGGAGTAAATTACTTTCAGTGTGTGTTCTTTTCTAATCATTTTTATATCAAGCAATGGCAGAAATATAGTAAAGTCTCAAAAATGTATGAATTAATTAGTTCATTCATTTTCTGTACCCACTTAATACTCCGCGGGTACCCCGAGCCTATCCCAAGGTCTACGGGTGAGAGGCAGGGACTCACACTGGGCGGAGCGCCAGTCCACTGCAGGGCGGTCTCAAAGATTTACACTATAAAAATGCAAATGTTAATGAGACCTTTATAAAAAAGTGTTGTTGTCATTTCAAAAGGCTTAGCACAATGTTATACTGAAATATTGTGTTAGCTCAAATAACAGTGAATTAACAGGAAAAATGTGTGATTTACATTCTGGTAACATAACTTGAAGTTCAATCAGCTCAACATTTCAAGGCAGCCTGCTTGTTAATTAAAAAAAGATAAAACACCATTTAATTTTCCAGTGTACCTTCTGCATGACTTCAGCATCCTTGTAATCCTTTGCAAAACATCGACTGGAGTGACCTGTTGCAGGTGCTGGACGCAGATGTTTTGTAGCAATAAAGCAGTGGTGGCACCAGACTTCCCCCTTACTGTTTTCTTTGCTAGGGTGGGACAAAATTCATGCAATTATAGGTGGCCCCGTTGAGATATGATTTTAGAGGGAACTTTTTTTCACATCAGTCATTGACAAACAATGTTAAATGGACTGAGACGTAATTACTTTTGTTTCAGGAGGAAACCATAGGCTCACCCTCTTGTTTCCTATTACTTCACACTTCCAATGTTAAAGTAAAGCCAGATCAGCTTCTAACAGAAATCACTTTCTGCTTTCCTGTCCAAGTGATTTGACTTTTTCACCAGCCAGATTTTATACACCCTTGGTCTGATTCTCCACAGTGTGTGTGGACAGTGGAGAGAATTTAAAGGGGCTAGATTGGATATTTAGATATGTGTCCCCAGATACCCACTGGCTCTGTGTTTCAGAGACACTCACAGTGCACCAACGTATCACTAACTTACCTACAACTTCAAAACCACACACCCTCATAGTTTACGGCCTATACTTGATGCTGTGCATTTTTATAGAGGCGCCTAGAGCCAAAGTAAATCATGATGCAGCAAAGAACGATCTGCTGCTGAGTTTTGTTATAAAAAACTCACCGGCAATCTTTTTTGAAAGTGACATTTATGGTTCACACTAACCCTCCGTTGTTCCTTTAACAAGGCTCCCACACACTCACTTGGCACTCAATGTGAAGTTTGGCTTGGTCAAAATGATGGATCTCAGACGTAATTAATGACAGTTCTCTTCGTTGGCTTCTAAGGAAATTCTGTTGTGAGTGATGATTAGAAGAGTTTTAGTCGATAAGATTAAGCTGCAGTGCAAACAGCCACAAAGAAAACAGTGTAACTTATGCACTACAAACTCATTCTAATCCACAAGGACTTCTAGGCCTACTGATATCTTTGAAATAAAAAATACATATTTATAATTTTTATTTATTTATTTATTTTATTAAACATAATCATCATTCTTGTTGCATTCAAAACTCTTAAAACCAAAACTCTTAATTTTACACCTTAAAATTACTCTCATTTTGACCTTAATTTCCAAGAAAATTAAGGTTGCTTAAGGGGTAAAACTACTGAAATCTCCCCTTACCTTTAAAATAATTGGATCTTCCTGAATTAATGCCTTATGTTTAACATTAAGGGGGTTCACACTCATGCCTGAAATCCCCTTTTAAGGTAAAATTAAGGGATCAGTTCACAAATGAATGGTCACCTCATTCAAATTAAGGAGTTTCAGGGGTAAATTAAGCTTAGGGTTAAACACATTTTAATTACATTGTGTTTCGTAGTGATTTAGACTCAAGCCGCGGAGTACTGTACTATACTCCTACTTTACTGACTTGTTGGATATGAAAGGGTTTGATACTTGGACAGAAAACTGTCATAACTGTATAATCAGGGTCACATTTTCTGTGGTATCTATGCAGAGCCAGCCAAACTTT
The DNA here is from genome assembly GCA_037974605.1 of Nannopetersius ansorgii. NCBI lineage: Eukaryota > Metazoa > Chordata > Actinopteri > Characiformes > Alestidae > Nannopetersius > Nannopetersius ansorgii. Next base: position 10,680,377 of record JBBPDE010000026.1, on the reverse strand, counting down.
CTCTCCCACTAATTCAGGCTTTGTAAGTTAGATGTCTCACTTTAACATAATTAAGAAAAGACAGTGGCAGCAACCAATCACAGTTTGATAAACACTCTTTCTGGAAGTTTTAGATCTTTCACTGAAAATGGGAGCAGTATCTCTCATTAAGACATACCCCCTATTTCTTAACATTGCACCACATATAAATTGATTAGGTTTACAGGAGTTTATTGAAAACAGTCTCCAAGTTCTCACTATCTGTCTGATCAATGGTTACAACCTGTTCTTCAGCACATTTCATAACATAGACTGAGATGCCCAAATCTGGTCCTATAGGACTAGTGTCTAGCACAGTTTGGTGATGCTTAAACCCACCTGGTTCAACCCATCTATTAACTGCCACGTTTAATTGGTGTGTTCAGTGACACTGGCCATCCAGGACCAGATTTTGGCAACTCAATTTTAGACAATATCCAAAAACAGAAATGATAACCACAATAACAAAAAAAAAAAAACAAAGGCATGTAATTTCAGGTATCATTAAATATATTCAATTTTTTATGAGAATGTTTATATATTAGTATGAATTACAAGACAAAACACAGCTTTTATTTTTGCAAAGAATACAGCTAAACGTCATTTACAGGTGGGACCATGAACAACGGCTAGGTCTTCATCCAGAACCTGTTCGGCAGAATGATCCTCCAGACAACTGGAGAATTGGTCTAAAAGTCCATGATGGGTCAATAAAGAAATAACTGATATTTATTTCAAAGGAATGAGTTCATAGCTTGACAGCAACACTGAGTTTGGATTGCGTGTAAGAATATTTCATTTTCATAGCACAGATACTGTACAAATTCCTCTCTATTTTATCAACTCATGTAAACCAAAAAGAAAAACAACAACCCAAAACCTAACAACCTTATTCTGTTGTTCAAATGTTAAGTTTATGGCACTAAACAATCTGGTTAATAACATGAATATGATCTAGTTAATGTCATACAAAAAATATTACTATACAACTATACAAATAACAACAGAACAATACGTTCCACAGAGTACCAAGCAAATAGGTCTATGCTTTATTACCCAAGGCAAAACAGATCATATCGTCATGGTCTCCAACCCAATGATAGTGAATTTATTTTACTTAAGACTGCGTTGTACTTAAGGCCCTTGAAAACATCCCAACTATTTCAGACAAGACATGACTGCATGACCAAGGGTGTCATGATTACACACAGAATAAAGTTTGCACAAGCTACAAAGGGTTCAGGTAAAAGCAAAGTGGTTGTAGTCCATCTTACTGCCTTATTTAAGGACATGACATTCCCACTTAAATTCACTGTTGAATGAAATTCAGATTTTATTCTCCATCAGATTGTTACTAATTGCAGTTAATATTAATCTCATACAGACATTTTAAAAAAAATGAGGATAGTGGGATGAGGACAGTGTTTTGGGGTTTTGTGAATTTCAAATTAAACGTTTTCACACTTCACTTTTTCAAAAATTATCAATTTTTTATTTTTTTATTTCTCATTTTTTCATGTGATCCAGGTCACATTTAAACGAATACTGGCTAAAAGTGTTCAGGTAACATCAGCTACTCCTGTAGGCATCGTGTTCTATATACTTTGAAATTGAAACTTGGAATTTTCGTCTTAATATTTAATCACAGTCACAAAAAAGGATCAGAAAGGGGTTAAATATTATGCTCTCTTTATATAATTAAACTCACACAATAGTAATCTAAGGTAACATGTTATAATGAACACTGCAAAAATCACTGCATTCAAAACAGCAAAAACATTCAACTTACATGAGTAGTGGTTCAAGCTGATGTTGAAATATATCACTTTTTCATGGCACATTCTGAATTGCTCAAAAAGAAACTATGAGGTATCGTCCACAATGCTTTACGTGAAAGTCGGGTTTATAGAAGTCATAAGCTCATTCTTTACACTTATCTTGCAGAAACCAGTTCAGAATCACAGATCACCAACATATAGTGTATAAAGTATAATGTGTAACATATAACTCCCCCAAGATCACTTTTCTTTTGTCACTAGAACCTTCAGTTGTGTTTAGGTTTAATATGAAGAGTACTTGCTTTTAGACAAGGGCACTGGCATCCAAAAATGTCACACTGCATTGTACCAAATGTTGTGTTTTATGAAAAAAAGCACTTAAAGGGTTATTTAAGCTATGTAACAGAAATAAAAATGAGAGATACCAAAACCGCCCGCTCAGGAATGACTTACATAAGTAACATTAGGTGCAAACTCTGCAAAATCCACAATACCAAAAAATAATAATCTCAAAAAAAATAAAAATGAAAGACAGCTGAGGACAAAACAGTGAAACTTGGGGTTCCTTCACAACAGTTCCTACAAAAGGCTAGCGATATGCATCTGCTTAGCAGCGCTCGGTCCATCCCTTCCTCGATTCCTTCTGTCTCCTGATGCTTGGTTCCTCTAGCACTTGCCCCTCTTGTCACGCTGCTGGAACTTGCGGAGCCGTCTGGCCCACAGGTCTTTCCAGGGGATGAGCAGGCTGCCCTTGTCAGCCACTACGCCGCTCTGGCCACGAGAGTCACCGTCGTCCGAGCCCAGCAGCAGGTACTTCTTCCCAGGCTTGATCTTGGGGCACTTGCAGGCCACGTCCTTGGCGCGCACCCACAGCAACTGGTCACCCCGGCGAATGCGGTGCTCGCCCTGCTTGTAGACCGAGATGATGTTGATGGTAAACTTCCACCACTCGCCCGCCTTGTCGCCTTTTAGCACATGCACTTGGACCGCTGGAGAGAGGCACAAGAAAAAGTTAGAGAATATTAACGCTTGAGGAAAGAAATTTAGACCTGAATTATGCTGTTCTGTTTTATTGACATCAGTGACATTATTGGAATGGTCCATACAGGGGGCAGCCCATGCAATCAGAAGGCTGTGGGTTCGAATTCCTACTGCTAGTGATGTCACTGAGGTACCCTTTGAGCAAGGTACTGTCCCCACGCACTGCTAGGTTAAATGGTTAAATGCAGAGAAAGAATTTCAAATTGTTCACACTGTGTGCTGTGCTGTGGTCACACGTGAGGGGCCACTTTAAAGCAACAGGTGAATTGCAGCTGATCAAAGAGGACAAGGCCAATGATATGAGATTCAGTACAGAGGGACTGTGTTATACATACACCAATACATTGGCAAGCAAAAAGAGATGCTCAGACAAACATTGATGTTTAGCCTCCCACACCTGGTACAGCAGAGAAAGTTCTGAAGACGGTTACTAGATAGATCAGACATGGTGGAACAGATATCAGACATTGCAGGAAGCTAGTTGTCCAGGAACAGGATTGGGGACCATGTTTTGCACAGTGTTTTGCTTTTTCAGAAATGCATACATGAGACAGTTTATGTTATCATTCATTGTCCCAGATTTCCTTTCACTTTTTTCAGACCTCAGCTGTCATGATGTGTACACAATGCTATATTCAGTCCTCAAATATTTGTTAAAGTCCTGTTAACCTGCCATCCTCACGCATTCTTTACATCACCGGGAGTTTCAAAATGGCTAACTTGCTTTTTTCAACCTCTGTCGTCCTTCTCTCCTCTAGCCTCGACCCCTGACCTTCTCTTGTTGTCCTGGCCAGCGTGTTCAGTATTTCAGCAACAGTTGCCATAGCGCTTGCAGCCAAAGACAATGCATGCCCGCGGTGAGTGTTTCGGACGACCCCTCCCCTTCCCCACTGGGACCTGCTGTAATGTTGGCCTACAGTGGACGTAGCCTTGGAAACACTCTCCCTTCCTCTATTGGCCTTTAGAAAAGGGAAGAGGTGGAGGCGTACAGTACCTGTTTCATTTTTTCTCCCTTTGCTTTCTGTGTGTTGACATGTCGTAAACGTACAATGACTATCAAAAGTCTGGGAACACTTAGCCTTACAGAATGTTTTTTTTTTAATAAATGAGTGTGTTTTCTTTATATAACGCATATTCTTGCTGTTTCTCTTTACAAAATTTGAAGGAAATATGAAATGGGAATCATGTCCTACACTATGCATTTTCATTCCATTGTTTGTTTTCAGCACTCAAACCTTTCCAAATTGTGGCAAATAATTCTCTGTATGTGCTTTTAACAAAAGAAAAGAAAGAAACCTCTTAAAAAATAATTCACTTCAAAAATGTTAACCTAAAGTGTTAAACACCTTGGATAATTATGCAGCGGTGATGTTTAACTGTTGTGGAGTGTTGATTATATATATATATATTATTTTTCTCTACTTCAAAATAAAAGTGATCGAACATTGATGTACATTATACTGGGAAAAGAAATCATGGCAGTTGTTGAGAACTGTGAGAAGAGCCATTCAGTTAGTAAAGTTGGGAGCAGGCAGACAAAAAACTTCACAGCAACTGTGTATAGGCAGTGAAAGTCAAATAAATGACTTAATCTATAGGAAATACAAGTGCATACTTTTCCCTGAAACAAGCGCTGCCTGAGGGTCCAGAGCTAGACCAGCATCACATCATTCTAAACACATGCAGTCCAAGTGTGTGAGATAATCTGTTCTCAGGATGAAGTGGTTTGGTGGGGAAGGTTCTACAAAGACCTGGGGGGGCTAACTCTATTTCACAATTAGAGAGAACTGACCAGGTTTGGAAGTAACAGCATGTCTTCTGGGGTGAAACGCGCAAACACTAAAATGGAAAGTGTTAAGAAACGCAAGCAAGTGCACACAAACAAATGCTGACAGTGACCCACCAAAGGTGAAACGTGTTTAAGAAATACGCCATTCGACGCATTATGTAAAAGTGACAGGGGAAGTGCTGTATTTCCCCTTCTCTTTTTTCTCTCCCCCACTGTTGAATGTGAGCGCTTTTTAGCGACGGGGGCATGAATCGCCCCCTATAACAGAGTGGAATGTTCTGGCTGGGCAGCGGGGGGCCTGCTGTGAGCAAATTGCACCCAATTTGAGAGAAGAAAGGAGAAGTGTTGGTGTGAGGAGAGCGCACTCCCACGGGCCCGCCATTCATCCCCGCTGGCTCTCTGGGCCTGAGCCCGCTCCTCTGGCCAAAGGAAAGGAGGGAGATAAAAAGAATGGAGGGGTTTTTGGGGAGGGTGGTTGTGGAGGGGAGGCCACTATTTATCTTCCCAGCCACAGAGAAGCTTCCAGAAGAATCGTGGAAGTGTTCCGACCTCATCGGCTCGCTGGGCCTGTGAGCTCCAAGAGCAGTGTGAGAATCCACCACCATCTCATTCTCTTCTCGCTCTTGTTTCACTGCAGTAGCCAGCCATGAGCCAGCCATGATCTCACAGGTGGCTGTACTGAAAGCCCCAAACACTCTGGTATCAGAATTATTCCGGTATCAGAGGCCTGATCGAAAAGACATTATAATGGCAATTACAGGTATGAGTTGCTAGCTTATATTCATGTATGCACAATATCATCAACTTTCAATTTTCAGAATAATAATGACCACAGTAATAATGACCATAACATCTATGTGTGATGCAAACATAGGAGAAAATACAACCCACTAGAAACTTTCTCATCCTATGTTAATGGTTAAAAGTTGTTTTATAACTGAGGAGTTATAAAAACATCATTTAATTCAAGAGAAACAGAGCTTTGTTGTCTGTGTTGATTCATAATTTGTAATAAATGAGTAATTAATTGATTATATTTAGCTAATAACACTTGCAAATTTAGGTCTATTGAAATTCTAGTGTTGCCACTGCTAGTAATTAAAGGCTAAAACATGATCAGATCAGAGTAAATTTATAATGAAAATTAAAGGATAGAAAATAAGGAATTACATTACAATCTATTCATATACTAGAAATCGTGCAAACATTTGAAGTGCTTAAAATGAAGTGAAAATGGTTGTACATGCTTTTGGATACTGTTTGAAGTCGTGTATTATGCTCACTGAGAAAAATCTTTAAAGCTACACTTCTGGACAGAAGGTCTGTTGTTGCTTCTCCACTATATAGACCTAGAATAAAGCAAATAAAAATGTATAAGCTAATAAGCAGTGTTTATGCAGTATATAGATGTGATGGTTAGATGGTTAGAGATGGCTAATCCTCTCAATGCAGATCCATTGTAATGGATCTGTGAAATTCCACCACCAGCTTATTGGATTAAACAGGAATTAGTAACTGTAAGTGCTGTGTTGCATTGAAAAGGTTTGGAAAGTCGCTATTAGCTAAAACACTGGCATGCAATAAATAAATGTATTGCTTTTATGTGCATTTTATTTTGTATTGGAGGTTTTTTCATCTTCACAATAATGTTAAAAAAATCTACAGCTGTCATTTTATAACAATAATAAAAATGTGAACCAACATTACACATATGACATCTCGTGCTACAGCTAGCTAATATTTGATGACTTGTTTAGTCTTTAGTTTTGGTCACTTCTATATTTCCTTTACATTTTAAGACTCCTAGCAATCTGAATTAGGAAGACCTTATAACTTTGATTCTAGGAGGAATAATCTTTTTTGAGGGAGTGATTCCACAAAAAGCCTTGATTAAGTAGGTGCTGCAAAGAATCAAGTGTTTCAAGGAATCTCTAAGAATTCTTTTCGGGAGCAAAAATGGTTCCTTGTAGTACCAACCACAGCTTGTTGAACCGTGGAGGTACCATGCATCAAAAAGTGCTTTCAGGAAGCAAAACTGTTTTTTTCAAGGCATAGCTCTTTATTATTAAGTGTATACTGCCCACAGCTTCAAATATGACTTTCTCAGAGGGCCTAAGACTTTTGGATATTGCTGTAGTTTCTTTGGACCATGGCGGAAGGAACAAAGAGACTGGGTAGGGTGGACACAGACAGAAAGAAGTGGAAGCTGATGGGCCTCCCGCCGCCGCCGGTCTGTGTTCTGTGGGCAGTGTGCTGGGGCGTGACCCACGCGCTCCACACAAGCCAGCCTAATCTAATTAGTGCGCCTGATTAGCGCCCTGAAGCTCCGGCTCACACCCCCGCTGGGCCGCCCTACGCCCAGACGCTTATCACTGTGCTGACTGCTGGCCTTGCTGCATGTGTGTGTCTGTGTGTGGCACAGCTCGGGGGTCTGCGTACACACACAGTCCCCGCTGCGCACACACACACTCACGGCGCTTTGATTCATTGTGGTTCTCTCCTGGCCCGAGACCAGGGGTGGCAGGCGAGAATGCAGGCCTTTCTGCTCGCTGTCTCCGTAGAGACGGAGAACAAAAGGGGATAAGCAGGAATATTTCTCTCCCTCTCCCTCTCACTCCCTGTCTGTCTCATTGTCAGTAGAGGGCAGATTTAACACCTGATGTAGGCAGACTCGAGATGGAGGCGGCTCTGTTTAAACTGGGGACCTCGTTCTGTGAGTCTTGGATGTTCACAGAACACATAGACTCACACTGGGAGCGCTTTCGGGATCTTTAAGAAACAAGGATGTGCAAATATGCTGCACACAAAGGGACAGGCTGGGCTCTCAGGCTGGGATTTAGCCACGGAGAGGTCAGAAAAACACAGGCTGACCTGAACAATCTTCTTGAATAAACCCAAAAAAACAAATAACCAACATCTGCCCTCCAGCATCAAAAGCAGGGTGAGGAAGGGAAAACAATGACGGCACAAATATGTTTTTTTCAGTCATTTTCAGTCGAGCTCGTCATGATGGCCAAAATGAGAAATATCTCAGAGTGCATTAAAAAGTGAATTATGTGAAGGAGTTTGACAACTGAGGCTCTTTTTTTTTCAACCATCTTGTTTTAGATGAGTCTCCTTTTATTGCTGTATGAATGAGGAAAACAAGAGTCCATATATTACCATGCTCATTTGGATGCATATGAAAGTGCTCACCACCGTTTCTCCCGTCCCCGGCTTTGATTGATGAATTGCGAGGCTTTTTGGGCGGCTGACAGCTCTGTATAGGAACAGCATGGCCCATTTGCTGCATGTGACGCGTCTCAAAAAATGACTCAGCCGCCCAGAACGCACACTATGGAGTCTTGAATAGGCCGTGGAAGCTCCCTCGCTTTGTTATAATGCTTCGCATTGGGTCAGAAACAACCGCTGTAGAAATTCCTTCACTCATGCATGCTAATTGCTGAGAACAGATGGAGGAGAAACATGGAAAGCTAAAGAAAAAAATATTTGACTTTCACTGTTAAAGATGAGCAATAGAACTGCTCTCTTGAAACCACAGGTGTCACAAGAGGTTCTTTGCGTGATGTCTTACAACATGAGTTCCCAAACTGTTTCCTGTGAGGGTACATGGAAAAAACCCTATTTCCACCTAATTTAACATTAATTTCCAATTTGCATTAGTACAATATTTATACCATCTGGGACATGCATAATATTATGCTCTCAGTTTATTATTTTAATATAAGAGAAGAACACATTGTTCTCCAGTCTCATTGAAGAAAAAAGTTTATGACCAAGGGGTGAATATTCTCTACCATTTCAAGGGTTCTCTCTAGAACCTTTAGATTATATAGAAATTCTTTAAACTGTAACAGTCTCATTCACAAACAAGGCTATCCAAATAACCATCCACTGAAAAGATGCTACAGTTGCATCATCCAGTGTATCCTTTCTGGCACTTTTATTTTTAGGAGTGTAAGGTAGAATGGACACGTGGGATGGTGGGATAGCAAAAATCAAATTTTCTTAAACATAGTAAATCACTTAGCACATGGTGTCTGAGGTTTGATTGATTAGTTTTGCACAGGAGGTGCATGGCTAATGTATCTAATAGGTAATAGAAATGGAAATGCAGCCAACTAGCAATGTGCGCTCCGTTACCAATCACTGCACACGTTGAGTTGATCTGTAATCACAAATACACTTGCATTTTGTTTATGAAACTGTTTGACAGTAATAACAGTAATATCAGCCTGAATTTGTTCATATTTTAGTTTATAGTAACCAAACACCCTGCATACAGAGCCTAGGTGACAGTTTAGAGTCACTCACCATTTCCAACTGTTTGCAAACAGCAAACTCAGTAGTTACAGAATCTGTGATTTATTATTGGGTTTAGGGAAAAACTGCAAATTTGTTTTATTTTTGACTAACCTCTCATTAAAAGGCATTCTAATAGCTGTTCTAATGTAAAATAACAATAAATAATTTGTCATTTAATATAATAAAATATAATACGAAATTAAAAAATAATAATAATTTCACATAATTGAACATCAACATTAAGTTAAACTAATGCAATTCAAACCTAAACTGAGGGACTTTAAAAACAGACTCAAATCAAAATTTATGGCTACTGTGAATAACGGGTAAGAAATTTGAAAAAGTTATAAGGGCCAGCTGCCCAGATCCTCCCGCTAGATGAATGGGTATGGTCTGGCGGATGCTGTATCAAGTGAGGGATTGATGCGTTGGTTCAGGCCAGAAACTGAAAACACACACACACACACACACACACACACACACACACACACACACACACACACACACACACACACACACAC
>JBBPDE010000026.1:10597094-10612506 GCA_037974605.1 Nannopetersius ansorgii | reverse complement strand
TGTGTGTGTGTGTGTGTGTGTGTGTGTGTGTGTGTGTGTGTGTGTGTGTGTGTGTGTGTGTGTGTGTGTGTACAACATATGTATAAATACAAGGTTAAGGGCAACAGCCATAGATTACATAACATTTCCTTTAAGTTTTAGAGGCATTAAACTCTTAGACAGCTGTCTGGGTCTAACTCTATGTGTTTCTCTAGAGTGGCTTCTATTTACATACGCTGAAGTGTTGGAATCTCATTTTATAGAACACAATACTGTCAATACTTAGCCAGGTAAAGTTTTGTAAAGGTTCTATGTGAGTTTTCAAACACCATCCGAATGTCTTGTTTTAATTATCGGTTATATATATACACATACATATACACATATGTATATAATTATCGGTTATATATATTTTGTATTTCAGCATAACTGTATCCCAGTGCACAAAGCAAGCTCCATAAAGACATGGCTGAATGAGTTTGGTGTGGAAGAACTTGACTGGCCCACACAGAGCCCTGACCTCAACCCATTCCATCACCTCTGGGATGAACTGGAGATTGTGAGCCAGGCCTTCTCGTCTAAAAGAATGAATGGGCCACAAATTCTCCCAGAAACACTCCCAAATCTTGTGGAAAGCCTTCCAGGAAGAGTGGAAGAGCGGTAAAGGGGTGACAAACTCCATATTAAAGTCTATGTGATAGAATGCAGTTTCAAATGTCAATGTCAAGTCCTTGTTTGTGTCCCAATCCTTTGGTCCATAAAGTTCATCTAATTTGAAAATCCATCCAAAATAATTCTAAAAACATAAAAAATTTAAGAAAAGTAAACTGGCTCGTATTTTGATCGCTGACGTCTTTTGTTAACTGAGTGTCAGCGTGTTGCAGGAATGAAACGCTCGCTGGGAGCTCAAACACACCTAAACATCTTAGAATTAGGACAAGAGCGCCTCCAAGCGGGGGATACTGAACAGCTACATTCACACATAGATTAAACACAGCATCATCTGGAGGATTTGCATCGATCACTGACTAATTGGAGAATTAATTAGAATGAATCTCTCTGGAACAATCTGCGGCACAAAGCTGTTCTAGAGGTTCTTTTATTCTTCACAGGTGTTTGTAAACAGGGCGTTTAGAACGTACATTTAAAATACAATACAAACCAACGTGTTAAATACAAAACTGTATCTCTATGCACTGAACATACACAATCTGAGCTAAAGTATTAAGTTGCCCAATAAACAGGAACTTTAATTACACTGCATTCAAATACATGATGATGGTTATTACTACTACTACTACTACTACTACTACTACTACTACTACTAATAATAATAATAATAATAATAATAATAATAATAATAATCACCATCATGCATTTTCCTACGTTTTTGCACGTTACTAAGAAGTCATTCAGTGGCGGTACAGCTTTAAGAAATGACGTCACCTCCTTGAGTTTCCAGTTCTCCCATCACGTTCCAGCCCGGCTGCACAGACTCACACGGACAGAGGAGTAGTGGGGTTCTTTATAAACGGACCCTTAACTATGGATTTCTTAATAGGAAATCCGTTCGCGACAGCAGTAGGACAAAGAATAGGTAAGCTGAGCGGTTTAATCTGGATGTTGGGCCGAAGACTGTTTCAGCCTGTTTCCAGCCTGTTGCTTTTACTGCTGGTCTGTGTTTATATAGTGACAGGCGTCACCCTCTCCTGACATTGTCACAAACTAGGCATAGACAGTGCGGTGCTTATCAATGCACTGCAGGTGGATAGCTGCATTAAATATTCCATATCATTACTTAATTAAGATGGACAGCAGAGAAATGGATTAAGTCCAGATTGACACTGCATGTGTTCAATCCAGGCCAGTAGGCGGGTTCAGCTACTGTGACTGGGATTGCTGGTTGGTGTGTGCTGTGTTGTGCTGGTGGAGCTGTCAAGACAGTGGAGGGTGGGAAAGGGGCCTGTTGGGTCTGCCTGTTGAGGTTTCACTGTTTGACCTACATTTGCTATGTTTTAGCAGGTCAAACAGTACTTAAAAAGCACATAGAGAAGTGTGTCTGGTCCTTAAAACGTTCTTTTAATGGTGCATTTCAGGTGTCGAGTCTTAGTACTAAACACTAGAAGGATTTTTTCAGAAACAATGCTCACAAAATCCTTTAAAACTTGTTTATAAAGTAATGGAAAGACACTTTAGACAGTGACCTAATGTTTTCAGTGCTACCACACCTCACCCACATTCCAGCTCCATCCCCTCCCTTTCAGTAGAGCAGGGGAACATTTAATTTGCCTGAATAAACGTGTGTGCCAAGGCAGCTGATAGTCACACCAAGAAACTTCGGAGTGTGCGCCAGTCTTAATGAACAAAGACTGGTTGAAAGCCACCTTAGGACCTGAGCGGCTGAATGGCTAAAGTGGCATTAAGCCTTTTGTTTGGGAGTTGGTGATATAGGGCTAGGCCTGCCCTGCCCACGTCCCTGCCCTTGGCCACAGTAGTAACAGCCACTGTAATTACATGGGCAGTAAATGACAGCTTCTACCAGTAGTGATGTAAACCTTATTTATGACTGTAATTCTACAGACTTCCAAGCAAGTCCTCATCTTAGTCTACAGAGGTGATGATCTCAACAGACTAAGAATATATTCAGTGTCTATTGTGATCAATCTTTTGGTTGAGGGACATTGTGTGTATGTGTTGCTATTTTGGCAACAATCGGTCACAGAGTGTTTTCAAGGCAATAACAGTTGCTGATGAGTAGTAAGGAGATGTTATGCTGGCATAATAAGTGGGCTAAGTGCAACAGATACCAAGTAAATGAGCTTTCACTTATGCTCTTGGCTGAATGCTATTTCAGTAGTCCTAGGCTACTTACTGAAGATTGGGGATTATTCTGTAGGAGACGTTATCTGTTAACATATCCTCCTCATACAGTTATACGGTTGAGGTTCACATACAAATGTCTGTATATTATTTGTATTATTTGCAGAGTGTACTTTTTATATTATACTGCTGTACTGCTTTTATTCTATTGTTTTGCTGGTCTTACCTCTGTCTACTTTCTGCTGTAACAATGCACATTTCCTACTTGTGGGACTAATAAAGATTTATCTTATTTTCAGCAGTAGTACTATAGTTACTATAGAATATACATACTTGGTGTTTTGATGTTCTCTGCATTGTGCACTTATTTGATATGTTCAATAAACATGTATGTGTGTTTGTATGTGTGTTTGTATGTGCTTGTTAGAATATGCCACAAGCTCCAGTCTGGAGTCAGAGGACTGGGGTCTAAACATGGAGATCTGTGACATCATCAACGACACAGAGGAAGGGTATGTGTCACATCACAAAACCAGTGTTGTTTGTCCCTCCACAAAAGGCTTCATTCATTTCCAGTTTGGAATATAAACTGTCTAGGTTGTGTAGAGATGGATCACTGCAGTTGTGCAGTTGTCAATATTGTTGCATTATGTTGCTCTGTTTTATAGCAGTTCTTTATTATGTGGTTTACTGCTACTATGATGTTTGTGCTACTGCTGTATGATTCTGTTCTTAGGCCTAAAGATGCAGTAAGAGCGATAAAGAAGAGGATTGTGGGGAACAGGAATTTTAGAGAAGTCATGTTTGCCTTGACTGTGAGTAGCTCACAGTATTCCTCCTTCATCTTCATCTTTATCTTCCCCTTGGATGTGTTGTGCATTTAGAACCTGAAGCTTAATATTAAGTTATTAATCTTATATTTTCAAGAAGATTCAGTGGCTACTATGAATTGTTCTGTAATGCTATGTAAGGCTGGAGTATCAGCAAAAGACCAGTGTGGCTGTAGGTTTTTATTCCAACCAGTCAGGGGCCCACCTGATTCCACTTGATTTCAGTCTTCAAACAGTTAATCAGGTGCTTCTGCTTGTTTAGAATGAAAATCCTGCGGCCACACTGGTCCTTACTGGATAAGATTTGATGCCCCTGATGTAAGGTGTTTAAGTGGTTCACTACATGAAAAACTAATATTTACTACTGTATTCACACTGGGGAGTCATGATGCACAAGTAACATTTATTTTTTATTAGAGGTGGCCGATATATCGTTTTTATCGATTAATATAAATTTACCGTTCAGGACAATGTTTTTATGAAAATCGATTTTATTGCTTATTTTACACGCAAGCGGCGAAAGCAGAACTTATGCGACGCACCATTCTACACGGGTAAATTAGCGCGGTGCACCCAAACGCTATAACAGCATTTGTGCCAAAGAAAGGTCTTGCTACATCTGTAGCATGGAATTGGTTCGTTTTATGCCGTTGGATATGGCATAAAACCATATCCATGAGGTAGCTCAGTGGGTAGGATACTTGCCTCCAGACCAAGAGGTCATGGGTTCGAATCCTGCTTTCAGCATATCACCACTGGTTCCCTGAGCCCCAAGTTGCTCCAGGGAGATTGTCACCTGTATTTAGGGAATGAAAGTCGCTTTGGATAAAAGCGTCTGATGAATGCCGTAAAATGTAAATAAAACCAAACCAATTATGCCAAGGGCCTAAAAACTAGGAAACATGAACAAACTCAATACCAGGGGAAATGTGAGGGAGAACCAACAAAGGAATGCATACAAATTTCTCTTTTTACACAACAGTGGAAACCCAAAAACACCTGAATATAATGACACTCAATCCCTGGTCAGCCGTTAGTCCTTGGCCAGGGAAACACCCAGTGCTTAATATAGATCCCCATATACAGTCCACAGGAGGCCTCTAGTGCCCCCTGCCTGGGGATATCACAACAATAAGTAATTATAAGTAATCATTGCACAGGTTATAAGTAATTATTGGACTGGTTTCTTTTACAGTCATGTTCATGTTCAATAATAAATAATAATTATTGCATGGGTTACTTGCACAGTTATGTATTTGGCAAAATAGATATATTTACATAAATGGGAATAGTTTCATTTATAAATCTATTATATTCCTAAAAGAAAAAAAAAACATGTTTTAATGTATTTGTCCCCTTTAGAAATCCCTCGTCAATAATGCTGTCACCAGAAGCTGCAGTCCTGTTTAGGCAATTTGAGTTTGACCTGACAATAAAAGTATCAGTTTTTACTTTCACCATATTGTACTGAAAAGTCCACAGTATCTTACCATGAAATGTGTGTATTGCAACATTAACCCTCATTTCTTCCATCCTTTCTTTCATCTTATAAAGAGCCGTTCTCTCTTTGTTGCCGCCGCAGGTTCTGGAAGCTTGTGTGAAGAACTGTGGCCACAGGTTTCATGTGCTGGTGTCGGCCAGAGAATTTGTGGAAGGGGTTTTAGTCCGAACAATTTTACCTAAAAATGACCCCCCTCTAGTTCTTCATGACAGAGTACTGAGTATTATACAGGTAAGAAGGACTGATGTCAGTTTGAAGAAAGGTCAAGGAATGTTGTCTATTGTGTAAGCACTGGGTGTGCTCGCTCTCGCTCCCTCTCTCTCTCTCTCTCTCTTTCTCTCTCTCTCTCTCTCTCTCTCTCTCTCTCTCTCTCTCTCTGACTCTCACTATTCCACTCACTCCATACTTTCTCTGTCTCTGTCTCTGTCTCTCTCACTCTCTCTCTCTCTCTCTCTCTGACTCTCACTTTTCCACTCACTCCATACTCTCTCTCTCTGTTTCTCTCTCTCTCCCTCTCTCTCTCCCCCCCCCCTTTCTCTCTCTCTCTCTCTCTCTCTCCCTGTTTCTCTCTCTTTCTGACTCTCTCACTTTTCTACTCACTCTCTCTGTCTCTCTGTCTAGGCCTGGGCTGATGCATTCCGCAGTTCTCCAGATTTAACAGGTGTGGTTTTTGTGTATGAAGACCTCAGAAGGAAAGGGCTGGAGTTTCCAGTGACTGAGCTGGATAATTGTTCCCCAATACACACCCCAAACAAGGTACATTTGATAAGATGATCATCAAATAGTTAGTTTGGTTCACAAATTCACACAGGTAATTACATAGTTTAAGATGAATTGCACTAACATAAAGGATTGGAAATGTTAATAAATATTTCAAACAGATGTAGTTGTGGCAGAACATCTGTGACACTTGTTCATTTTAGGTGCTGTAATGTTGGCATTTGAAATGTTTAAATGTTTACTGAAATGTTTACTGATGTTTTTGCTTTTGTTGATTTGCATTCTAGTACATTGAAGTTAGGTTTTTAGAAAGTTCTCTGTAAATTAAACTTATTGAACATATCAGTTATTATTATTATTATTATTATTATTATTATTATTATTTTAATAGTAGTACTGTTTTAGTATTTCCCAATTTAAGAACGTTTTTTATGCTTTTTTATCAGCAGATATGTGCATGGAAATTCTGTACATAATTCTTTTTATTTTATTATAACCTAGATATGTATAGATATGTCGGTTTATGATTCCTTGCCCCCCAAACCCTTTAAGTATCTTGCTGATTTCTCTCTGATAGCGTGTTTCTGTCCATGAGTTCCCTGTAAGCATGGGTGAGGCCCCACTCTCTCCTACACACCCAGCCCAGCTCCCACCACTCACTCCAACCCTTCAGAATGCAGAAGACCCCATCACTTTATCACCTGATCAGGTAAATTACACACATGCAGTTAAAGGAGGCCAGCCATTCTTCATAAGCTGTAGCTTTCAACATTAAGAAATTTTAAATATATATTATGCTCAATATCAATATCAATAGAGGAAGAACTAAATTGCAATGTAAACCCAGTGAAAGAAAGTACCAGTGGGGTTTTTTGATGTACAAATGTTGTCATTGGCAACCAGCAGCTATACTAGCAGCTTCTCCTCACTTCCTCTGGGAACAGGGTGCACTAGTTGCACCTGCCTGGCTAGCAACTGTTACAGTTTGTATATGTAAATCAACAAAGTGCACCAATATGGGTGGAGTGCCTGATTAAACAGGCGACGTGTATAACTACAAAGTGGATGTATCTAATAAACTGGCCACTCCTGCAAGTATAATGTTGTCTCTGAAGTGATTTTGATTTTATGGTGTTCTTCTTACAGGTAAAGAAGCTGAAAGCTAATCTGGAGGTAACTGGTAGTAATCTCAGAGTAATGTCAGACATAATGATTCAGATGGATCCTGGACATATTCAGCGATCTGACACAGAACTCCTGCAGGTGAGAGACACACCTATGATCACACTCAGCAAGGTGCACATTTTAACCTAAGACATGGTAGCTTATAAATTCTCACTTGCTTCTGTCGTGGCTATAACCTTGACAGTAACCTTTTATTTTTTATATCCATGTACACTATATGGACAAAAGTATTGGGACACCTGATCATTACACCAACAGGGACTTGAAATTGTATTCAAAAACATAAACATTAATGTGGAGCTGGTCCCCACTTCACAGCTATAACAGCTTTCGATCTTATTGGAAGACTTTCCACAAGATTTTGGATTTCTGTGGGAATTTGTACCCATTCATTCTGTAGAGCATTTATGAGGTCAGGCACTGATGTTGGTCCAGAAGGCCAGCCTCACATTTTCTTTCCAGTTCATCCCAAAGGTGTTAGATGGGGTTGAGGTCAGGGCTTTGTGTGGGCCAGTCAAGTTCTTCCACAACAAACTCATCCAGCCATGTCTTTATGGACCAGCCATGTCTTTATGGTAGAATAGAAAAGGTTATTCCCCAAACTGTGTTCACAAAGTTGGTAGCATGGTGTTGTCCAAAATGTCTTGGTTTGCTGAAGCATTAAGACCTTCACTGGAAATAAGAAGCCTTGCCCAAACCCTGAAAAACAGGTGTGTCCCAATACTTTGGTCCATATATTGTTCATATAAAATACTGATTAAAAGTTCCTCTTTTCTTCTGGTCCTTGTCAGTAGCAGTTGTACCACACATGTAAGGCAATGCAGAAGCAAGTAGTGCATCTCATTCCCAGAGTAACTGAGGAGAAGCTGGTAGAGCAACTGCTGGTTGCCAATGACGATATGAACTCAACCTTCACACGATATCACAGGTTAGAAGCAACTTCATTGTTGAGAGGATTTTTGAAGTTGTGGAGATATAAGAAATCCTGAGAACATTGCATGATGTTTGCATGATGTGCAATGTTTTCATCAATATAAACCTACTTTTGTATACAATACATTTAATACAGCTTGCTAGTCATGTGCACCTTTATGGGTCAAAATAATAAGCAAGAAACTTGGAAGCTGTAAATAAAAATTAATACATTTTAAATGTGTCAAGAATGATACACACAGAGTATTGGACATGATTGAGAAATTTGTGTAGCGCCTAGATGTTATATTCAAGTTAAAACCCAGAATTCATCAGACATCTAGACTTATAATTGTATTATTTTCAAACGTTGAATAAAATTTTGAATAAAACATAATATTTTTATTTTGTTACATAGTTGCTAATATTTATATCTACTCTGAATTACTTATCATAATGTCAGAACAAAATCTTGTATCACCAAAAAGTAATTTTACAAGAGAATGAAATAACATTCTTAACTTAATTTCTCAAACACTGGCTCCTTTTATCCCTTCAATGAAAAGAAAAGGATAGAAGTATAATGGATTTCATTTAATTCAGTGCAAAGATGTATCTTAAAAAAAAGTAAGTCACAAAAACATGCATCACATTCATCTTTAATCAAATGCCTTCTGTTTTCCAGGTAAGGATTAAGCCTAGCGATGAATTACACATAATTCTAAATGGACAATTTACAGCGAGAGAAAAATGTAGTCCAAGACTAGTTCATACATGCTTGCTCACGGTTCATGCGTTAAAAACATGAAAGTACAAAGTACAGAGGTTGCAAATGTAATATTTTAAACAAATTTTGTAGCAACAATTTGGGGTGAATTATTATTATTACTATTATTATTATTATTATTATTATTATTATTATTATTATTATTATTCTGTTAACTTATATTCACAGTTTGTAACAGGTCCCATTAGCATGCTGCAATTAGTTTGAGATAGCCATGTAATGTAACCAAATATAATGTGTCAAACTACTATTTTTATACTTCGTTCTTTGAAGCTTCAATAAAACCTTATTTGTCCGTGTAGTGGAAATAATGGCAGTATTTTGACACTACAGGTTTTTATTTAAACATAATTGTTTATTAATAATAATAATAATAATAATAATAATAATAATAATAATATTAATTATATTACTTCAGTTATTAAGTCAGTAAGATGGAATAAAATAACTTAACTGAAATTTAAGTTGAATTTTGAATTATTCTACAGATTGTCCTTAGGGCACAATTGTTGAATAGCTGAACAGTTGTTAATCATGTTCATTTCAAAACACAGGAAGAACATCTGGTTAGATATAGTGGCCTGAGAATAGAGGGGTCAGGTAATGTATGTTCAGTGCATCTTTCAGCCATATAGAAGTGTGTGTGTTCGGTGAACATTTGCATTGTAAAGGTTCGTTTAGGAGTGAGGTAGATAATGGGAAGGATGAATTAATATTTTAGCAACGTTTTAGAGTTTTTTTTATTGTTGGATTCAGATTCCCCTTACCTTCTCTTACTAAAGATGCTTATAATTATTCCAACTGTTTAGTGCAATGTCTGGATTACATTAAAACCTTATTATCTCATGTTATGGTTAGAATGGTTGAACATAGGTGATCTTTCTTTTCTTTCTTCAGTTTTGAGAGATTTCTCGACAGAAAGAACACTGGACAGTCAGTAAGGACATTGCACTTATTACTCTTTGTATATTATTTAATTTTATTCATGATTTAAGATTGTTTATTGTGTTCTGTTTGCTGATGCTCATTTTTAATCAGTGTCCAGATGAAGGCAACCTTATTGATCTTAGCTCCGCCTCTAAACCACACAGCCAATTAGAACGGACAGCTCCTCCTTCACATGAGCCCATCAGCCACACAGTCTGTTCACTGTCCAATCAGATGGCCGGACTAAGTAAGTATTGATATTTTGCTCTGATGCCTGATATTTCACCTAAACACAGTATGAGTTTCATATATAAAACTATGTTTTCCCAGGCACAAATGTGGAAAAAAATACTCAGAAACAACACCCCTTCTCAGGGGAGCCTCTAAAAAGGTAGCATCTCAATTTTCTTTTGCATGTACAGTCATATACAGGGGGTCCTTGGGTTACGACACAGATCCGGTTCTTCAAAATACACCCTTGTCTCTGTCACTTACCGATCCTAACCAGTAGTAAAATCATAAAAACACAACTAAGCCACAGAAAAAGGAAAACTCCCTCACTCATACGCCACGTGACTGCGTATTCTTACACCACACGCAACTCAAAGACCAACCCCCCCCCCCATGATATTTGATCACTCCAATTCAGTGTGTTTAGTTTAAAAACAGGTAAAATTAGACATTTTTTTCACTGTACACAACACAACTCCTCCACAGAGAACACACATTGGTGCATTTAAGGCTATATCACATTTAATATTTTGTTATTTATTTATTTAAGTCCAGACTAAAAACTTTTTTTTCAGTAGATAATCACAGTTGATGACTCTGCAGTTGAACCCAATCAATGTCTGGGAAACCTGCTTTTCATGTGATTAATGTGTGTCTGTGTGTCTGTGTGTGTGTCTGTGTGTGTGTGTGTGTCAGAGACAGCAAGCCCTCAGTACTGGATGAATTAGCTGCAGCACATCCTCAATTACTGAATGCTGGAGCGGTGAGTAGTGCTGAATGAAATACTTCTGTAGGTTGGACTGTGTTTGAAATAGATGTAACAAACTTTCAATGTCCTGTGTTTTGTGATGATAATACTTTTGTCCTTTTTTGCCTTCTGAAGCATTTAACAATCCATCCATGTGCTTTCAACTAGTAATGTATATCTGACCTGTAGTTGTTGAAAGAATCCTTTAGTGTAGTTAAGCATCTGACAGCTTGTCTGTGTGTAATAGTGATTGAAAAGCCAGTCGTTGAAAAACCTGTCTGTCTGTTAGGATAGCAACCCAGACTCCACCCCCCTTGGCACCTCCCCTCAGTTTCACTGGATGGTGGAAAAAGGCATGGTGGGTCTTATTAGATGGTGAGGTAGTTTGTCATTGTACTGGCTTGGCTTGCATGCCTTCAGCTCAACTCCTGTGCCATTTTTTTAATAGGAGTGTTTTGGATTTGTTTTAGGGATGCATCGGTATAGGATTTCAGTTAAAAACCATCTTATTGTGGTCGATATGTATAATGTAGTATTTTGGAATTTTAGTTCTCCCTGCAACCCATGTAAACTGAATGGACAAAACTTAATGATTGAATTCAGTTGGTCCCTTACTTCAAGTAGAAGTATCAATCTTAAGGCTTCAGCATACTAAGACATTTTGGAAAACACCATGCTTCCAACTTTGTGGACACAAAGCAAGGTCCATAAAACGTACTAAGAGTGGAACAACTTGACTGGCCCACACAGACCCCTGACCTCAACACCATCCAACACTTTTTGGATGAACTGGAACAGTGATTGTGAGCGAAGCCAACATTAGTATCTGATGAATGGCCCCAAATGTTCCACAGAAACACTCCAAAATAGTGTGGAAAACCTTCTAAAAAGAGCAGAAGCTGTTATGTTAAAGTCTGTGTATTTGACTGCAGTATCACTGTTTGTGTAATGGTCAGGAGTACCCAATACTTTTGTCCATATAGTTTATGAACCGCAGTAAGCATTCTAAAGGCTAAATTATCAGTGTAATTCCAATATCAGAGCGATAACACTAAATTAATTTTCCTATTTATCAGCTGATAATATCCTGAATGCCTAATTTGTTTCATTGAAACATGGAAAGTGGTGCTGAACAACATTGCATTTGATTGCTGTGCTGTGAGGGGCGAATGTGGCAGGTGGTGGGCCTCTTTTGCATCAAAGCTAATCGTATAATAGCCATTTCCTGTCTTTCTTTGGTATCTTTCTTCTGCAATGTTAGCCTTAGCATAAGCCTACACTGAACCCAGACATCGACCTGCTGTAGTGTCCCTTCGAACATTACAGGGACATTAGTATAACAGTACTTTCTTGGTGTTTCTTTTCAGGGGCTTTTGCAGTGGTCTTGAAGCTGGTTATTCGTTTTTATTCATTTTCATTTTCCCTCGTCAGCAATCATAATTATTTTCTTTATTTCTTAGATTCCTGTAAATCAGAGTGGGGTGATGGACGATATTGAGCAGTGGCTTGATGTCGATGAAGTGAGTATTTTTTTTATCATTTAGTGTTATATGCACTCAAATTGTTTTCAGAGTTTATTTGATGTTTAAAGCTTAGAATCTCCAACTTTGTAATGTCTCATGATTGAGAGTGTAACTGTGGTGTAACGTTCAATCATAGTTTATATAGAAAAAGCATGAAAAAGCTGTGGGATCTACAAACGTCACTCCTAATATTTGTTTACTTTGTGTGCAGATGTATACTTGCGCACTGGTGCAAACCACAATGGGATTTTAAATTTCAAATAAATATTCAAATATGGCTTCAACCATTCATAAAAGAATGGGTTGGACTTCCCACCCTTTGTCAATAGGCTTCTTGCTCCTTTACAGAACTATATAGCTCTTTATCAATGGATTCATTCTTCATTTATTATGAAGAAACCAGGGGTTTGGGGCTATTATTTAATGGCCAAGAACCATAACATTTTAAATGTTCTCAGTTTGTATTATGTTGGACATTAGTTCTGCTGGCAAGTACATTTACTGTGTTGGAAGGAATGGCTTTTGAATACCTTATGGTGTTTTAATAGAATAGTTTATTACACTTATAAGAACCTGAGAAGTCATTTAAGGCTGCAGTTTAAAAAAAAAATGCTAATCATATGTAGTTTTTTTTTTTTAAGAAACATACAGCAGCAATCCTGAAGCCTTAGTTTTATTATTTAATTTTGGCAATCTTTGTAAAATAACTCGACTAAAAAACTAAAAACCAAACATGCCTTGACTAATATGCTAGATTTTGGGTTATGTAGTAAAAGGGGAAATTGGATACTTTAGTTACTGTTTTATCCAACAATCTTCGGTGTGCCATGGTTTTTGCCAGCAGGAAAGGGGGGTGGGGCTTCAATTTTCTGACTCTCGATTGCATCTAGATGTGTTTTCAGGTCATGTTTCTTTGTTTACACAATTTGTGCTTGTTTCTGTGGTACAGGATGATGATCTGGCAGATTCTGAAGGCGTGACCAGTGAAGGTATCAGTCACATTCTCACATGCACTCACACTTTCATTGTTATCCTTACAGTAAATATTATTGTAATTATAGCAAGCATTTAAGTAACAAAGCAAGCAAATACGTAATTAAATATATAGATTAAAAGTACAAGTTATTAATGAGAATATCATCAGT
Source organism: Nannopetersius ansorgii (assembly GCA_037974605.1). Lineage (NCBI taxonomy): Eukaryota > Metazoa > Chordata > Actinopteri > Characiformes > Alestidae > Nannopetersius > Nannopetersius ansorgii. Next base: position 10,599,198 of record JBBPDE010000026.1, on the reverse strand, counting down.
GGCATCAGTACTTTGTACTTTGATTTCTTATGTTTTAGATCAAATCCAGAAGTGCCATAAACAAAAAACAGTTTAAAGAAACTGCATGAACTGTATATTTGTAATTGACTCAATGTATGTTATATATTAAGTGTGTTAGTTTATTTTTATAATGATTAATTCCAGAAAAACTAAATATTTATTGTGAGAATGTATTTAAATATGAAGAAACTATTTTTTTTGCCACTTTGATCTCCAAAAGTTTGCAAGTGATATCTAATTTTTTTTATTCTGTTTTAAATCACAAAACAAATCTTTCTTGCTCTCTGTGTCTCTCCTGCAGAGTTTGATCGTTTTTTGGCAGAGAGAGCAAAAGCAGCTGAGCGTCTTCCCTCTGTGAAAGCATCATCTCATGACAACATGCCTTCCAAACCGTAGTGGTTACAAGAATATGGCCACATCCCTTGATTAGCATAAGTAGCACAAAGTCAGATGAAGAAAAACATTTTTAGGGTTTTTTACAGGTATATAATGTTGCAATGGCTGTAATATAATAGTTTGGCCGTGCTTTATTTGATGGTCCGCTGAAAATTATCTACAGCTACTGTAATTCTTGTCAACAGTATTAGGTTTAGAATTAGAATTATGTTCCAGGATTAAGGTTAAGGATGGTTTTAGTTAGATTTCAAATAATCTTTTATGTTTCACCGATTTGGTTAATGATTCAAACGCAACTACAAAGCAACTACAGTGGACCATCCAACTAAAGTGTTGCCAGTATTTTATATCAAAATTGCTTAATAGAGAAGAGGTGCTGCAAAGAATGGATTTTAAATGTACTAATCTTGATTTTAGGGCTTTGGCACTAATACTACTGTTCTCTGGTTTACCAGACAGTTCTGTACCTTTTGCAACAAGCACTTTTATGAATGAATGTTAGCTGGAACTGGTTAGTGGTATTTATGGAATACAAAATACGATTTTTTTGAGAGAGAGAGAGAGAGAGAGAGAAGCTATTTTCAGATTCTTAGCTAACACTGTGACACAGTGATTAAAGCCCCAGTAACCATTGGGTCATTTTGAATTCTACAGTAACTGTGATATTCTGAAATGTAAAACGGTCTATACTAAAACCTATATGTTTATTATGACTATTGGGCAGTAAGGGGAGCTTATGAAGAGAGCTAGTGTATGTAAATATATGCATCCTTCAAAACAAGTGTTGCAATAACAGGACATGCGTAGATAAACTGGACAAACGCTAGAATTGCTGGAATTTCAGTACTGATGAAAAGAAAGCTCTTATATTTGTGGCATGTCATGATGTATGGAAGCTATAGTGGGCCCAGTATGGATGTCACCCATTTTTTTGTAGAGATATCGTAGATATATCTTTTGTGTGTTTGTTTTTTGCTGAAGACCTCTTTGTTATTTCTTGCTCTATCTGGGTGTCTCTGCTGAGAAGATTCAGGTGTGGGGGAGTGGTTATACTTTTGGTGACGGACGCTGAACATCTCTATGTAGTACTTCAGTGGTTTGGATTAAAAATGCTTTGTTAAAAATATTACAATAATATGTTATAATACATTAATAAAAAAAATCGGAACATTTTAGCACTGTGTTTGCAAAGCATCGGCCTCAACAAAGTTTATATTAAAGACAGCAAGTCTATAAGTCAAAGTCTTCACTTAGAACAGAAGCTGGGAGTTTAATCTTGCTAACACAAGTCAATTGTCACCCAAACCTTCTCCATTAATGCATCCCTAAAACATCTGTCAAGCCACAGACAGCTTTTGATTGAGGTGACACAAGATTTTATGTGTGCTATAAACATGAAGAAAACTTTGCCACTATGTGTAGCCATTTCAGACTGGACCAAGGCTGGGGCGAACTGAGTTTAAATCAGATAACCATATATTTATGACTCGAACTCCTATTGCCTTTGTACTATTTTATAAGTATATCAGATTCGTGAGTTATCGACCTGGAATGATATTTAAGGCGTCATAGACTCGTCAGTGTGGTTTAGAACAGTATGGCTTACTAGAAGCTATAAACATTTAGTGAAGTGGCCCCTGACTGTCATGCTTGAACACCCCACCGAATGGCCCTTTCTCTGTATTTA
>JBBPDE010000026.1:10557502-10583874 GCA_037974605.1 Nannopetersius ansorgii | reverse complement strand
TGTGTGTGTGTGTGTGTGTGTGTGTGTGTGTGTGTGTGTGTGTGTGTGTGTGTGTGTGTGTGTGTGTGTGGCCTAAATGGCTGGGCTCCAGCTGAGAAGCTTTGTCCATTATTAGGGAGTGGTTTTAATATCACAAATGGATGCATCGGGGTCTGTGAGGGTTCAGATGTGTAGCTGCTTGCTCTTTAGATCCAGTTTGTTCACATCATAACTGATCACTGTCTTGCACCAGTGTTCTGTCTTTGAGCTAAACCCTCTCAGAGGAATGAGGGCTGAGCTTTTGGATGTTCTGTCTGATGTGCAGCATTAGGATTAGGAGACTTAACGGGACATTTGCTGATGCTTAGTGAAAACATTTGTGTTTTTCCTGTTCTAAGCGTATCTGAGGATTGGTTTTAATTTTGCAGATCTCTTCGGTTCCGTATGAATTTGTGTTTCCATATTTTCCCTGCGTTTACACACTGATTAACCAAGTATTTCGTAATCAAATTGGGAATGATTTCACCACTTGTGACAAACAAAACTTGGGGAGCTTTTTAAACTCTAAACCTGAAGCTTTTAGCTGGGATTTGAACCTGGCAAATCCTGTTGACCTGCATCTTTTCTGAGAAGGAATGCTCTGTTTGATGCAATTTTTAGAACACCAGTTTTTGTTCGTAAACTGGGTAAGTGTGAGAGTTTAAAAGGAATAGTTTGATTAAAAAATGAATTTACAAACTTTTCCACTTACCTAACATCAGTTAATGTGGGCTTGGAGCCCAGAGTTTGACTTTTTAAATTTATAGCTGGATCTGAAAGGCAAACTGTTAGAAACACAATAGTCGCCCATATCTTTTCTGTAAAACCATTACCTCCAAAACCTGCTTAAACCTCATCCTGCTTTTCATTAAGGTGTCACAGACTCGCAATTGTGATTTAGGACGCAGTGTGATTTGATTTAAATGAGATACAAAACCTGGCCACTATAGGCAGCCAGTTCAGGCAGGACCTGGACTCCAGGGGATCATCACTAAATTCCTAAAGTGAATATAGATTTAGTTGTCTAAAACAGCTGCCTGCATCTTTCACTTGCAAGTACAAATTGTGTCCGTTTTTAGTAACTAATACTGCATCCTAAGCCACATCAAAAGTCTGTTCCTAATAAAGACATGGTGTGGTTTGAGTGAGTTGAGTTTTCAGGATGTATTTATGAAAAACATTTGCTTGGTCATTGATTACTTTTATCAATGGTAGAATGCACTTCATGTTATACTGTAGCAACATTGTTGTCCTGTTTCCAGGACGGTCAAGTCCTACTGGATCACCAAAGGCAGCAACTTCAGCACCACCATCACCAAACAGGAGACAGAGCTCACGCCGGAAATGATCGCCAGGTGAGCAAACACCACACACAGGGTTCCTGCTACACCCCCATGTTAGTTATGATAGTATGAGATCCTTTCTGCAGATGGTTTTATTTTTTGATTGAGGATCCGATTTAAAAAATGTAAATGTCAGAGTATTTGGTACAAACACACCCCCATATAACATCAGTCCCTCACCTTGCTTACCCCAGCTATTGTGGTGTGAACAGTACAGTAACAGTGAGTGCACAGTACAGCTGGAATTTTAAATGTCTTCACTGCAGCTCTGCAATCAGAAGTTAGAAATTCTCTTAGCCTGCTTAAAGTGACCCGACAACTTTATCCGGTCACATTTTCAGTTCAGATTCAGTTGTTGAGATGTTCATCAATAGAGGTTTGAAGTTAAATGATACGTTGTTGAGGAACTTACCCGTTCCAATTTTACAATTTTTTTTATGGGAACCAAGGAGCATCTACAAAACAAATAAACAAATAAAAGTTTATGTAATTATGAAAATGGCAATATAGTGGTAAATATCAAAATAAGTGGTTGGCCTTTTTAATTCGACAGTTTAACTAAAAAATAAACCCTAGATGTTTATCTCTGCCTTTAATTTCTTTAATTACTTTCTATGAGGTAGATTTTAAATGAATCTGGTTCCTATGGCCACCACTATGGATAATTCTGACTCTAAATGGTTAAGTTCCACATGGGAGTGGATTCATCTGATTTTGCCTGAACATCTGCTCATTGTCTGTTCATATTTGGGCTACCCGTCATGTATGTCCTGCCAGGTCTGTGCCCTGAACTTTACCCAGGATGCCTCTGTCCAGGTCAGCCTGTTCCGGAACGTGATGGCTAGACTGGGTCATAAACATGTCAAATTTAAAAGGCGACACCAGTCCTAATATCACCACAGACCATTTGGCAGCTTTTGATTGCATCTGTTGCTCAAACCTGATCTAATAAGAGCTCATTCCGTAAATCTCTGTCTGGTAACTGTTGTTTTTGGTTTTCCATGAAGCAGGGTTATAAAATTAGATTTGCACTTCTAGATGTACTTCTAAGTTTGTACTATACATTCTTGTCTTTTTTTCAGCGGAAGCTGGAGGGAGAAGAAGTTTAAGCCCTATAATTTTGAAGCAATGGGTGTAGCTCCAGACTCGGGCCACTTGCACCCTCTGATGAAGGTGCGGACACAGTTCAGACAGATCTTCCTGGAGATGGGGTCAGTCCTTTGCACCTATTACAGCTCTCATTGATCATGCACTTAAAGCATGTCTGTGTGTCACCCAGTGCATCAGAACACAGTTGGTGACTTTGATTTGCTTATAGCAAGCCCTATTAGGATCATTCCTCTGTTAGTGCAGTTCTTTGGAACACCTGAGAATGCTGCCATTAGAACTTTGGTGCACATCAGGGAGGCTGACTGAGACCCCCGAGAAGGTCTCAGTCTGACATTTCAAATAAAGTACTCCGATGTAGTCTGCAGACCTGCCAAAGACATATATCTGAACATCTTTTCATGAGGTCTATATTAAGAATGTGTTTTTAAAATGAGGCTGAGGCATTTACTGTCATTAAAAATTAGATGTTCAAAGTGTATATATAAAAGCAGCACTCGCCTTTAAAAAGTTCAGGGAATATCATTCCAGTTATTCATCACCAAATCTGTCCAACAATGGTAACTTTTATACATATAAAACATTTGTGTATATCATTTATATTTTTAAGCACACATGTCAACAAGCTTACACAGGTCAACAAAAAAATAGTAATCATTAGAAACCACAACACACTTTTCTAAACCAGTTATTCATGCTGATTTCAGATCTGCTTTCAGTTTTTTTCAGTCACATCAACCTTTTGAGTAATATTGATTTGCAGTAGACTTGCATGTACTTTTTATTAAACCGCAGGCACCAATCAAGTAACTGTTTCAATATTTTCAGTGTGAAGTCAGACAGGCGACAATGTGGCATCGATATAATGATCAGTGACAGTCAGATATCACTGTTTCTTCAAAAATGCTCAGCATATGATTATTATATGCTAATTATACCAACTATCATGCAATATATAACTAGCTTCATCACAAAAACTGTACCTGCGGGAAAAACTAAACACAGATTTGAAATCAGCATGAAATACACTACAAAACCCACATAAACTTAACTCTGATGATTTTGACCCCTTGACTTGTGATATTTGTATAGTGAACTTTTTATATTGTTGTGTGGTTGTTTTTTGATGTTCTTACCTTTGTCCTGTCCACATTCTGTCAGACCCACAAGTAGGCAATTTGCATTGCTATAATACAAGTTTGTCTTATCTTTTGTTTGATATAAAATGTCTATGAATGTAACTACAAATGTAAACATGGTCTCAATAGCAAGTAGCTGCTGCCTGTTATTTTTCTCAGTTATTGGCTAAAATGATTAGAATTGGACACAGTGAGTCATGCAATCACTGTGTATTCAGTCCTCTCTTTACACATTCCAAACAAATTCTATTGAATTATGACTGATTTAACAGGCGTCTTACTCAGGATTTGTTGTAGTTTTTCAGCTGACATTCATGAAAAGAAGTGTTTCTTAGGATCTCTGTGTCCCTCCTGTTGTAGGTTCACTGAGATGCCAACAAATAACTTCATTGAGAGCTCTTTCTGGAACTTTGATTCTCTGTTCCAACCCCAGCAGCATCCGGCTAGAGACCAGCATGACACCTTCTTCCTGTCTGGTAAGACCTTTATCATGTATATAAAGATGTTGATACTTTGCTACTTAATTACTTCTATAGGTAAATGTCACTGATTGAGTTTTTAAGTGATCACACAGTCATTTCTTGAAATCTTTAAGTTTTGCCTTGTTTGTTCCAGATCCAGCTCTGGCACATGAGTTCCCCCAGGACTATTTGGAAAGGGTGAAAAAGGTCCACTCGGAAGGAGGTTATGGCTCACAGGGGTGAGAGAACTTGCTACATCTGCACACACTTGCACACAAACCTTCCAAACGCATGCATTTTTACTTGGGGCAGCTGGTAGCCACTAGGCTAGAGAGTTAGAGAGTTCCCCCTGCCATCAAAATGTTGTGGGTTCAAATCCCAAGACTGCTACGGTCCCCACACACTGCGCCCTAGGCGCCCTTCATTGGTGGCATCACTTGATGAATGGTTTAAATGCAGAGAAAGAATTTCACATTGTTCCCACTGTGTGCTGCTGTGTGTTCTTTTGTGCAACTTTATTTCTTTTCTGTTGTCTGAGTCAGGTACAAGTATGACTGGAAGATTGAAGAAGCTCAGAAGAACCTCCTGCGTACACACACCACAGCTGTTAGCGCCCGCATGCTGTACAAACTAGCACAGCAGGTTAACACCATTTTTCATTCCATCTCACCCTCTGTTTGACTCACCTGCTCTCGCGGCTCATTAAAACACACAATTCGTGTTGTGTCTTTCTCCCTCTCCTACAGGAGAAATTCACACCAGTCAAGTACTTCTCTATAGACAGAGTATTCCGCAACGAGACCCTGGACGCCACTCACCTGGCCGAGTTCCATCAGATCGAGGGTGTGGTGGCTGACTATGGCCTTACCCTCGGGGACCTGATGGGCGTTCTGCACCAGTTTTTCACCAAACTTGGTATGTTTCTTCTCTGGAATCAGCAGAATAATAAATATCACGGAGGAATTTCTAGAAGAATCAACTGCTGTTCAAGCGTGGTTCCTTACAAATACCATTCAGCACATTTCAAGCTTCAGCAGTTAACCCTTTCTTTGTTTTTAGGAATCACTAAACTGCGTTTTAAGCCTGCTTACAACCCTTACACTGAACCCAGCATGGAAGTGTTCAGTTATCATGAAGGTACGTGTGACTGGAGGGAAGCATTTATGGTAAAGCTGTATCAATAAAGTATGAAAAATTGGTTTTGCTGATGCACTTGTAGGTGTTTTACAGCTCATCAGGTGTGAAAGCAGAAGCAGAAACAGATTCCGATTGTAATATTTGTGACTTTGTTGAATCCAAACCATAAAATCCAGCTGTGTAGTTTGTACATTTTATAACACACCAATCAAAAATCATATCAAGCCAAAAATGTGTTGTTATATCCCAGCTGACAGTGTGTGAGTGTAGTACTACTATGATTTGGTCTTTTGTTTAGGAATGGTTAAGCGTTACTGCAGTTAGATTGGTCAGCTAACTGTTTCAGTAGATTAATGGCAGTAAACACTGCAAAATATGCCACGTGTTTCCTCGGCATACCTCATTTGCTTTCTGTTTTTTAGTTTTCGTTCTCCCTTCCTCTTATTTCTCCTTCTCTTCCTCTCTTTCCCCCTCAGGACTGAGGAAATGGGTGGAGGTTGGCAACTCCGGGGTCTTCAGACCTGAAATGCTGCTGCCCATGGGTTTGCCAGAGGACGTGTCTGTCATTGCCTGGGGACTGTCCTTAGAGCGGTGGGTGGTTGTCCAAGTGTTTGGCCATTGATTTTGTGATAATCAGTAATTAGGCCTTTTCTGAGCTAGAGGAACTGGATCCACAGAACAAGAGCTAGGAAACCTTGCATTGCTTTAGTCTCAATTTCAGTATAGAATTTTGAGCTTTGGGCTCCCTTGGTTGCCACAGTGTAATGACATGACATTTTCTGCACAGTTTGTTCAGGTTGCACCATCCACTGGCCTAGACATACAGCTCTGGGAAAAAATAAGAGACCACTGCAGTTTATTTTTAAATCAGTATGACACCCATTCCATGCCAGTGTCTGGTATATTCCTACACAAACACCTCATTCTGCTTTATGAGGTACTGATTACTGATCACCTGAATCACATCTTATTTCATGAGGGAAAGTATAAAAACACTGCTGTAATCAACACTCCCCTCCTACAGTGTGACCAGTTGGATGGTAAAACACTATAATTACTCAGTAATTATTGCCATTTTGTTTGAGTGAACAAGAGATTTGTTTTCTTTGAATTATTCAGGTTCAGTAAAGGCTTCATCCTCTTATTTTGATGGTTGTCATTTCCTTTAAAATTATGCTTTAAAGAACATAATTTTTGTTTGGAAATGAGGAGAAATATTGTCAGACGTTCTTAAAATCTAAGGCAAAGCTGTTCAGGTCAGTGCTTGCACCTATAAAATATCAAACCTGAGAAACAGAACATTTATTTGACAGGGTTTGTTATGGTGTGTAACTTAGCCAGCAGTGACTTGGTTAAATAGCTGTTGTTGATTTACAGGTTTAAGAACAGTTGTGGACTACTTTAACACTGATGTACGTCACTCTGGATAAGAGCGTCTGCTAAATGCTGTAAACGTTTATGTAGTGGTCTCATTTATTTTCTGGAGCTGTGTACACCTCTGCCTGGGTCTGCCAGCCTGGCTGGGTCGAATAATGTCCCATTCTTTCCAGCTGTGTGTGATTTATACACACACACATTCTCTTCCTGTTTTGGCCTACTTTTTATAAAAGCATTAGGCTGGGATTATGTTTGCTTATAGCTGAAATAGATGTTATAAAGATAATCCAGAAAAAAAGTTACTAGTTACTTTGACCTACAATAAAAGCCAGCTTCTATTTAATATGACATAGCTATAAGATCTATGTAGGACACTGGTTACTTTTGCAAAGGTAGAAAATGCCCCATATTTGAATATTTAAATAGACTGTTGAACTGGGACTGGAAATTACTAACAATCTGGATTTTTTGAACAGTGCATTTAAAATATAAACTGTACATAAAATGTTAATCAATTGCCATTTTCGTGTGGGACATATTTGACTGCAAAAACACCTAAGAAGTCAAATATGCAAATAATACCTTTTGTTTCTGCTTTTCCCATTTGGTCTTTGAACCATTTTAAGAGCTCTGGGTCCTTACGGATCAAACTTATAAAAGCAAAGGCCTTTTATGTAAGACTGGATAGATTTCCTGTTTATTATTTATTTGAATCACTAAGCTGATTCATTGAGAATGTCAAAAAGATCTTAAGCTGAGTAATCACTTTATCAGATCAGATAATCAGGCATTATATTAGATTAGTGGTTGTATGTTGAGATGAATCTGGACCCTGCCCAATTATTTATTTAAGGTTTTAACTATGCCTGCTTTCTTTCCCTCACAGGCCCACCATGATCAAGTACGGCATCAACAACATCCGTGAGCTAGTGGGGCACAAAGTGAACCTTCAGATGGTTTATGACAGTCCAGTGTGTCGTCTGGACTCTTAAGTTATACTCAGAGACCTTCACAGGCAGGCCATCAGCCAAACAAAGCCTGTCTCTTCAGGACCCTTTCATACACCGACCTCATAAGTTCATTGAAGCATTCTGGATTGGTCCACACTGTTACGTTCGGTATAAGCCTTCCCGCACACTCTACTCACTTCCTCTATGTATGCCTCAAGGATAAAGGGACAGACTTGTATGATGAAGAGAAATTGGAGGTAGATGCTTGTCTTTGTTTGCAGGATGATGGATTTCTATTGTTAGGGCTTGCTCTTGGTTATCTGGAATTGGTGGCTATAACAGACCGTCTGCACTCTTAAAACAGCACATCTGCATGTACTGCTAGCGTTAAAACTCAGTAGTGGCATAACTCGGTTCTAGCTTTTAACTTTAGATCGGTTTCATTTTTCACTGATATGACCAAACCATCACATTTAATGTTATTCTGCTGTCATGTCTTTTCACACTTTCAGCTTATCTTCAGTACTCAAAAGGCATATAAAGCATCTTAAAGGGAACTATTCAAGCCACAAATAAGATAAATTAAACATTTGAAATGATCGGTGTGAATGTGAGCCTTTTTTTTTTTGCTGTTGTGCTTTTGAAATTAGGATTGGGCAATATAAAGTACTTATCGGCGTCATGATATAAGCATATTGGATATTGTCAGTATTTATAGAGCACTGGCTATCTACATGTTTCTTAACAGAGCATCGTGAATAACTATGCTACCTGGGTGACCCTTGTTGGCGGCAGCCCACTGTGTCATGTGGGAAATGGGGTACATGCAGAGAAAAAATTTCACTCTGTTTACACACTGTGTTGTGCTGTAAGGGACTTTAATGCAGTGCAGTGTGTGAAATGCTGAATAAATACATTTCACATGTAGTGTTTTTAAATGTGGCACTACTTGGACTTTTTTCTGTTGATTTTCATGATACCATCTATTGTGTAAGTATCATGATTTTATATCTTTGCCCAATCGCCCACCTCTACTTGAAATCCAGTTAGCTCGAGTACGGAGTGTAACATCTTATGTCTGGTGTCTGTGTGAAGATCTTGATCTGAATGGAAATTCCAAGTGCGCAACAGGTTGAACTAACTACTTAAAGGTTATTTGTGTAATTCCAGTGAAGACGCTGAGCTTAAATGTCACCCTCTAAATCTGTCACACGGTCAGATGAAGGGGAGGGTGTGTGTGTATGTGTGTGTTCGAAGGATGTTAGTGTGTGGAATACTGTCATGTTTTCAAGGTACTCAAAATATATTTAAAACGAGTCTTGCAAAAAGAATGGTCTCGGATATGATACTGACCTTCATGAACTTTTCGGTCTGTGTACTAGCTTAGGCTTTACAGTGGGTTTTTTTGCATTAACTTAAAATCTCAATATTGATCGGAATGCTCCGCAGCATTATAGGTTGTCAAAAGAAGTGACAGATGAAAGTCACAGTCCTGATCATTTCCAGTTTCCCAAGGTACAAACATAAGGGCACCCTTAAAGGTCTGCTGCATTGTCCTTAAGGTCCAACTGCATACCTTGAATGAGTTTTATAGGTTAGCTACGTTTATTATTTTTTCCCGACTACACTGTTAGCCTATGCTTTGTTCCAGTTCTACCGGAAGCTATTTAGTTCATCTGAGCAAAATCCTGTTCCATGGGGGTGGTTGGCTGGTCAGTGACTACCAAATGGCAGCCATTGATTGGCATGCAAATCCTTTGGCGCGCCAGCATTCTGTGCTAGGGATTGAGGGAATCCTCCGTGACGGTGAAGGATTAGGCCTCCGTCGTGTTTACTTGGTGAAATGTCATACCTTCTTAAGTCTTCCCTTAATGAGTAATCCACCCCCCATCATCTGAAAGTACTTCTTTAAACCCCCTTCCCTCTGATCTGAGCAGTGACAGAGATGCCAATCTTACTCAAGCACAACAAACAATACGCTACAAACAATATGCAGATTTCCGACAAGCCTATGAGGGTAAGAAATGGAAAACACCTGTATAATGTAATTGACTACTTGTATTATGAGATGATTTTGCAATAGGTTGCTTTTGTAAACTACATTAAGGTGTGCAGAGTTATAGAATACACAGTATTGTACAATACAGTATGTGCTGGGTACAGTGCCCCAGTGTAACAGCCACAGCATAAGTAGCTCAATCAGTGAAGTCGCACATAAGAAAAAAAAAAAAGTCAATGTGTGCAGTCAATATGAGAAACAGTTCTCAAGTTAAAGTCAATGGCACAACTTCAAGAAATGTTCAAGGATTCTAATAGTGTTGTTGCAGAGACTACAAGAATTCATTCATCCAAATCCAGGGGCTAAATTCCTTATCTCTATGTGATGACGCACATCTCTGGATATCCGGTGATTTGTAAGTCCAGACACTGGTCCATTCTGAAAGGCCACATCTGTCTTGTCATCCCTCTTTTCAAGAGTCTTGCCGTAATGGACCAAGTTATTCTCATTCAGATCTCAGTACGCAGCCCCCCTGTCCCCTAAAGCCACACTCATCAATTTCCCCATTTTGTCATGCTTTTAGAGGATTAGAACTTCCAAATACTGAGCTTCAGGCTGCAAGGGGCAAAGTGCAGTAAAACGAAACCCTCTTTGAGACCCACTGCCTCTGATGGGGTTTCATTTGGGCTGGAATTTAAAGATCAGACTTGAGGAGTTGCATAACACTTCAGCAAAGCTGAGAACATGAAGGCAGTTCAATTTTGCAGAGTCACTGGGAACACAAGACTTGAATTACTTTTACTAATCCTTAGTTTTCTTTGGGATGAGTCATGATGTGTAGGATGTGCAGCTTTTGAAAATCAGCTTACACAACTGCAAAGAAACTTGACTGCCACTCTAGCGCAAGCTGGACAGTTTCAGCCATCCCAAGTGACCTTTGGCCAGCAAGAACATCTAATATGTAGAAAGGTCCAGGACACAGTAACTGGAATTCAGTTGGATTTGCTTATGTTGACAGGTGAGATTTACAAGTTGTCAGTCAGTTTTGAAGTCTCACAGCATCCTTAATCATATTATTCTCTTTTAGGGTGAGGCAGTGGTCTCCTTTCAGTCATCAGACTCTCACTTGGAGTTGAAGGCAACTCCCCAACCAGTATTTCATGCACTGTTCAACCTGTGATGCTAGGTGTTCTATACAACACACACTTGACAGGGCACTCTGTTCATAAAGAAGGAAGATTCTGTACACTTATAGATGTCTTATGGAACAGAGCTGGTTGGCCCAGGGCTGTTGGGTAGCCCAAGACTGGTGGTGGTGCTGGCAGAGGAGGGCATTTGTGTGTGTCCTGAATGTGGGAAGAAGGAGGGGATGTAGGGGATGGCAGCCAGCAGCAGGGGGCTGGTCTGAGGGCTGTCGTCTGGAGGCAGTGGGATCACCACATCATCCTGATCCCACACATGGAAGGCGTTTGAGTGGGAAAGGGACAGTGGTGCAGGGATGTGGTGGTGGGGAGAGATGGACCTTAAGTCACTTTCTTTGTCCATGTCTTCCTCATCCGGGCCAAGCACACAGTCTTAAAGGAAACACAGAGACACAGAGTTACCCAACTTAAAACTGGAGCTGCCAAAAAGGGTTCTTTGGAACAATGCCACAGAACAGCCACTTCTGATTCCCTAAATAACCGTTCAGTGAACCTTTTGTTCTGCTATCCTCTTTTGTTCTACTATGATTTTAAAGTTTACAAAAGCTCCACGCTATGTGAAAACGTAATAAAAACTCCAAAAATAACTTTTTGTGTGATGCCATAAAAGGACCACTTACGTTCTCTGAGGAACTTTTCAGCTGATTAATATTTTGGAGCACTGGTTCTCAAACAGATCCCAGAGTTTCCACATTCTTGATCACACCTAAGTTGTAACACCAAATCGCAGAGCAAAATGTAGACTATCCAGTCAGTTCCTGGGGACTGGCTTGAGATTCACCACTCTAGAGAACCAATTTGTAACTGAGGTGAGTGTGAGGAACCTTCTAAAGTTTAAAGAAGCTCTGCATGCTATAAAGGGTCTAATATTTTTTTTAACCATAAAAGGTTCTTCACACAAAATACATTTCTTCGGCATCCAAGAGTGATTCTTCTGCAGCCGCACTCAAAGAACCTTTTATTGGTGCAGGCAACATTTATTAAAAGTGATAGCAGCAGCAATATTAATAATAGTAACATTTATAATAAAAGCAATAATAATAACAATAATGATAATCAGAATTTAAAGTGCTATAGAACTGCCAGAGCCAGCCAAAGCCATTTGTTTTGGTGAGATGCCGGCATTTGACCTCAGCACCAAATCGTAATCTTGACCATGACTTTAGACTTGACCTAGGTCCTAGATAAGAAGCCTAACATATAAAACATCATTTACATTTATGTCACTGATTGTAAAGGGGGTACAGCTTCTTTTTTTTAGATTTGTAAGAATATCCACACACTAATGAGAATCTCTAATATGTTTAAGGACACATTTAAATCAAGCAGATATTTTGCACGTCTTTTACCAAGCACGTCACCATGAAGCTATACAACAAATGTTACAGATGCGTTCTTACCTACTACATCATTGGCAAGGTCCTTGATCAAGTGGCCCACAATGGCATAAGCAACTGCTACCACCACTAAAGCACCCATTAAGAGGTACAGCACAGCTTTGGGGAGTGGTATAAGGTCCCTGGGGGCTGGCTTGTACTCCTTGTACAAAGAGTCCTCATCGGGAAAGGAGTACTGGTAGGCATGTCCACTCTCGTCTGTGATATTGAAACTGGTAACATTCACAGAGTTCATGACTCTGTCTTATCCCGTTTAGTTACTTAAAGAATATTCGTGCTCTCTCAGCACTTGCCTAGTAAGGATTCCTCTGGACAAACTGCTAACTCCTGCATTTCCTAAAAGAGGATAAAAGAAAAAAAGCAGGTGTCATTTGACAGTTTCAGTAGGAAAATAGCTACATTCTTAAAGGCTGTTAAACGGTTAATGATTTGAACATACAGTATTGCACATTAACTCAAAAACATTTGGATTTTGTATTGTTTTGTTAAAAATAAAAGCTCTAATGTGACCCAAAGACTCAATGTTTAGCCAAACCAGATATATGAAGCCAATAACTGAGCTTTCCTGACAAAATATAGATATAGGTTTAACTTTTAACTCTTTCTTCTCACTGGCACTTCCAGCTCTTTAGAGAAGTGGCACTGTGGCATTGCTCCATAAAGTTTATTCCTTTAAAGAATGCACATCTTTTTTTTGATATGCTATGCCTGGTAAAATACTTATTTCTTTAAAATCTACTGAAAATGCTTTACTCTTATCTCACAGAGACGTACCTTCATTGTGATGGGCTGCGATTCCTCTGGAGTACGACATGAAGCGTCTCTTTCTTCTATTTGTTTCTGTTCGTTTCGGTTTGGCTTGAATCTGTCCAAATCCGGAATTGTGTTAACTTTTATTTTATTTAGCCGTCGTTGTAGTTCAGTTTTGGAGGCTGAGAGACCTGCGAGAAGCCTTTACCAGCGCTGTGTTGAGTTTTGACCCGAGTGGTCGCTCCACTGGTCCCTCTCTGCTGAAGCCGTGCACGTTTCTACGAGAGGGAGGGACGCGTCGTCTAACTGACCAATGAGAGCTGAGAGCCGCGCCTTGTTGGATTGACGTGACTCAGGTGGCTGTAATGGCATTAAGGTGGGGATTCCACGAATATGTGTGATCTCTCTGAAACACTTCTTCTCACTCAGGCGTCTGTTTACGCTGCTAATCCTCCTAAACACGGCGTCTTTCATTGACTCCCCCTCCCCTTTTCGGCTGAATTGCATTAGTCAAGTCAATTAGGTTTGTTGTGATTTCAACCTTACACACAGTAAACAGTGAAAGACAACAACTTTCCTTCAGCACCACAGAGCAACACAAGAACAGATCCAGAAGACCACAAGACTATAAGTGCAGACAGGACAAAAGAGAGTGTAAGAAAAAACAAACAAATTAGAACAACTGTTTATTTTATAGCTCACAGTAAGTCATATTTTGCCCTAAACCACTTCCACAGAGCCAGGAACAGTATGTGTTGAGTGTGTAGAGTGAAGGATCAGAAATGTCTTGCTGAAACGATCTGGGTGACTTTTGACTTTTCATGTTTGTTGGCCATATTGGCAGCACACCTCCAGCACTAGACTAAAGAGACTATAAAGCATGTTGGTGTTTTTATAATAGAAAACAAATGCATTTAGACTCGAGAACATTTATTTTGGTTTTATACCATTATTATATAAAATAAATCACTTCTGACACCCAGTTAATCTCAAAGAATAAAACATAGGTATTATGGATGTATTTTTGATAAGGTGAAGGTAAAGTTAACAAGTAGATGTGGTTGGATTTTTCTGAATAATGTTATTCAGATAATTTAAGGGAGTAAAATTCTTCTAGACTTGTCTAAGAGTTTAAGTGACTTTAAGGAGGGCTGTTCATTTATAATTATACTTTAGTATTTTGATTATTTTTCTCTTATAAATCAACAATATGGGTGCTAAGAATAGAGTATTTTCATCCATTTGCAGCTAGATTCTGAACATAGATTCTGAAAAGTAAATAGAATATTTTATTTTCTTGGGCCTCTGATCTGGATAAAGAACCAGATATTCATGTATTAAAAGTAAAAGTAAAGAGAAGACTGTCCAAGTGTTAGTGCAGGTTATCAGAGATTAGCACAGGATGTTTAGAAATTGCTGTCAGTTGCACAGTAAAGAGTTTTTGAAGAGGTTTTAGTTGTACTTGGTAAAGACTATTAGTTCTCCTGCAATAGAGCATCATCTTTCATGCAGACTGCAGATTAAGTGTAAGCTGAACACTTTAGCCATTTAAACTTAAAATGGATTTGGAGACATTCCTTGAAGTTGAAGAAACTTCAAGGAACGAATCGCAGAACAGCCCTTTGTTCTCTCTCTCTCTCTCTCTCTCTCTCTCTCTCTCTCTCTCTCTCTCTCTCTCTCTCTCTCTCTCTTTGTCTTTCTATGTGTAACCCACGTCCGTTCTCTGTCTGGGAATGATGCAAGATTATCATGTGTTTGCTGCATATGCTATATTGAATCATATAGATTGTATTTTTTTTCATTTTCTATAAGGTCTCAGCACTTGTTGGACCCATTAGGCGATATTCCAGAGAGTAATAAATATTCTTCAAACCCCCTGAGGAACTTACACTCAACAGTGAAGGGCTTAGCTACAGTCTTATGCAAAAGTTTGGCCACCCCTCGATAAATAACATGTGTCATAACCTGAACAAAGATAAAAAAATAAAAACATTATTGTGGCACTGTGCAAAAATTTGGGCACCCTACATAATCAGTACTTAGTAACACCTCCTCTGGTAGATATCACAGTTTACAAATGCTTTTTATAGCCAGCTAAAAGTCTTTCAATTCCTCCTGCACTTGAGATCTGGCTGGTATGGGAATAGTGATGGACTGGCTCACAGCACTAGACAGTCCTGTTTTATCTGTAGCTTGTAACAGACACATATTTAACCTTATAGCATTATATGTAGGTTATTTAGACTAATTCCTCTGGTCCTGGCATAGAACTGCCACTGTTGGCCTAGAATTACATTTTCTTTAGATACCTAGATACCATGGAAGAAAAGGTGGGGTAATACGATTGGATAATCATTTTTAAGGATTTAACTCCTTTGTTTCCAACCAAAACTTGTAGTGGTCACCAAAGGGTGTGGGGGTTTTAGTACATTCTTTATAATTTATTGAAGAAAAAATAAAATGTTTCATTTGCAGTGTTTTGGGCACCCTTTTAGTTGATCCTATCACAAAAGTATGCTGGGAGAAAAAAAAACATTTAAAGAAAATAACAAATTGGTTATTTGATGTCGGATCTGTTATGCTTTGTGTAGCAGCAGGTGGCACATAAAATCATGTGGGCAATGTGAGGGGGTCTTCTAAATTTCAACATATTTTTGAAGGTAATATCCCATAATCAGTGAAGACACTGAAGTAGAAAAAAGTCAGCTATTACAACAAGACATTGATCCAAAACATACATCACTCAACCTTGAACTACTTCAAGAAATGAAAGATTTGAAACAGCCTTTACTTCAATATTACATATATGTAATATTGCACGTCAAGTTTAAAATCATGTATGCAATATAGAAGTAAAGGCCATTTCAAATATTTCATTTCTTGAAGTAGTTGTTGTTATAGCTGACTTTTTTTCTACTTCAGTGTCTTCACTGATTATGTATATATGACCTAAGAGTATTTCCTCAAGGGCACCTTAGTGGTGCCACTGGCAGTCTTGGGATTCAAAGCCATGACCTTTTGATTGCAGGGGCTATCAGAACCTAACCACTAGGCCAGCAGCTGCCAATCTTGTTCCATTGTAATGAGATGATCAGTGTTATTTACACGTCAGTGATTATGATGTTGTGGCTGTTCGGTATATATTACAGAAATAATTCTATGGGCGGAATGTGTGACAGAACCCTTTTGTAGCTGAAATTTCAGCTTAACGTAAGACCTTTCTGTTTCTGTGCATATATTACTAAAAAAACAGAAAAAATCAGCTATAATATTTATAGATAAAACGTTTAGGACTTTTTGCTTGCTATTTATGATTCTGTCAGAAAAAATATTAAGCTTCAGCCTGGAGAATTCCTCTTATATAAGCGAGAGCATGTGCAGGATTTGTCAGTTTCGTAATGCCTCACTTCCAAAAGCATGTGTGAAGAGGCTCAAGAGAAGAGAACAAGCAGCTTGCGTTTGCACTTTTCATTTAGCCATGCAAATAAAATGTTTATTTCACAGACATTCTATTTCCCTGATGTATTTTCTCTGTATAGAGATAGAGTTGGTCCGTCTCTCCAGAAACCACTCATGGACTTTATCTGGAAGAAGGCATATTACTGTATGTTTGGCTGGGCTTGACATGCACTCCATATAGATGCTGGCCCTGTTAGCTCTGCTCTTATTTTGAAGGAGTATTGCCTACCTCATATATAAAATTCTCCTTCATGACGGCCTGAAATTACATCCTTTAAACTTTAATTTTTAAAAACAATGTAACATAGCTGACAATAGCATACCAATCTTTTATAATATTGTAAGACACAGCTTTCTTAACTTGCTACTTGATGAGTTAACATAAAAATTCAGCTCTAATTTTGAACCAGTTTCTTTGTTCAAGTAATAAAGAAGATTTTGTTTTAAAAAAACTATCAATAGATGGAATTTTAGGATACTTTTAGTGTCTGTTCTGGGGCATTGCGCAGCAAACTCCTTTTAGAGTGTACCTAAAATTAACCCATTTATCTGTTTAGAGGCTTAAAGAATATAGCCAGATGCACAAGAAGTTTTAAAGTGTTTAATGTTATGACATCTTTAATAAAACCAGATGTTTGGAAATTACATAATGAAAACATTTATGACTGCATAAGCGCATTAAGTGTGGGGGCAACATAATTTCTTTAAAAAGAGTATTGTAAAGCAGATGAATTTGTGTGTGTGTGTGTGAGAGAGAGAGTGTGTGTGTAGTGTCTTATTATGGACAGTTTGTACTTATTGCTCAACAAGAGACATTGCAGAGACTGCAGAGACATACAGTTGAACTGTGGAGTCATTTGACTGTACTGTGTTTCCAGCGTCTGACCTTCAGTTGGAACTGTAACACAACACCATTCTAAAATCTGACCAGTCTGTGGCATAACCACACATTATTCACACTGCAAACCTCACAGTAAAATGTAAAGACTTGAGCTGGGATAGGACTTTACAATCAAATATATAGGCTTTAATATGGAGTCGGTCCCCCTTTCCAGCTTTGACAGCTTCCACTCTTTCTGGAAGGCTTTCCTTAAGATTTTGTGGAGTTTCTGTGGGAATCTGTGTCCATTCATTCTGTAGGGCATTTATGAGGCAGACACTGATGCTGGATGAGAAGGCCTGGCTCACAATCTTCATTACAGTTAATCCTAATGGTGTTAATTATCTAAAAATGTCTTGATATGCTGAAACATTAAGATTGTCCTTCACTGAGCAATAGAGCTTATTCTAAACAATTTAATTGTAAAGATATATGCGGGGGGCATGCTTTACATTTACCAGATGCTTTTATCCAAAGCAACTTCCATTCCCTAACTACAGGGGACAGTCTCCCTAGAGCAACTTGGGGTTAAGGGTCTTGCTCAGGCACCCAGTGGTGCTGAAGAAAGGATTCGAACCCATGACCTCTTGGTCCGGAGGTAAGTATCCTATCCACTGAGCTACCTCCACCCATTTGCTTTGCTTTTGGCTCTACCTATTAATTATTTGTTTCTTCACCAACTGTTGTGAGGTTGTTTCAGAACATTGGCAAAAATCATATACATTTAAGTTCATATTCACTAGATGATTTATTATTTATTAATTATCTGTTATAGTCATGCGTGAACACACCACAGCACAATGTGAAATTCTTTCTCTGTATTTAACCCGTTCACCAAGTAAAGCAGGGGGCTCCCGCCAATGAGGGGCGCAGTGTGTGGGGACAGTGCCTTGCTCAAGGGAACCTCAGTGGTTCAAACCCACAACCTTCTGATTGCAGGGCCAACGCCCACTGGGCAAGTTTAAAATGCTGTGTGTGTGTGTGTGTGTGTGTGTGCTTGTGTGTATATTTGTGTGTGAATTCTACTTGTGAAATTATGTTATCATTCAACATAATTTTTTTTAAAAAGTAAAAATTAATCTCGTCTCTTTACTGGAACAATAAGCCAATAATAAGCTCACGGAAATAGTGTCTGTGGTGGCTCCTGGTGTTGCATTGCTCAGTAGGAGTCAATTCTGGACTATGCGACTCATAACCTGTATCTTATACCTCTCGGCGCATCAGTAATCAGATAATTTAATAATGACCATTCCGACTGTTTTGCACTGCAGATTTTATAGCCATCCAAAGCTTTTAGTCATAATAACTGTTCAAATGGTAACTCTTTACTCCTCATGCCCAGACAAATCATTATCTCCTGATTGAACTGTGCACAGTGTTTAGAAGACTCTAGATGAGCTCTAATCTTCAGTTCACATAAAAATGAAAGTCTATACAACACAGTCATCTGAAATCCATACTCGTGTAGCTTTTTTCAGACACAATAGGTTTTATTGCAGACATTGGTGAACCAACCATTTGAACTGACCTACTAAGTGTGTCAGCAAGGAGGCATTCTCAGGTTCTGTTCTGTCCCAACAGCATCCTGTCCTCCTCTCATTCAGCGGTTTTCTATTTTAGATTCTGCATTTAAATGAAATTCAGCCCCTGGTTTGACACTGAGTGCTTTCACTGCTCTTCCTGAGAGCGGCTTATGACCATCACAAAATCCTTCATGCTTGTTGAAAGCATCTCGTAAACGGGGGGAACTTTTACATTCTTACATTTTCCTACAGTTTACCTTTGCATTGCACAAATATGCAGAACTTTCTCAGACCAGTCACATTATGCACTATATGGGCAAACGTATTGTTATGCCTAACCATTACACCAACAAGGACTTTAAAGACATTGTACTCAAATGCATGGACTTTAATATGGAGCCGGTCCCCCTTTGCAGCAATAACAGCTTCCACTGTTCTTGGAAGGCTTTCCAGATTTTGGAGTTTCTGTGGGAATTTGTGCCCATTCATTCTGTAGAGGTCAGGCACTGAGGTCAGGCACTGATGCTGGACAAAGGATTCTGGCTCGTATTCTCTGTTCTGGTTCATTCCAAAGGTGTTGGATGGGGTTGAGTTCAGAGGTTGAGGGGGGTACAGGCTTTGTGCACTGGGGGTTCGAATCCCAAGACTGCATCTCTGAGGTACCCTTGAGTAAGGTACCATCCCCACACACTGCTCCCTGGGCGCTGTGTTCCTGACTGCCCGCTGCTTCACTTGGTGAATGGGTTAAATGCAATTTCGTGCCGTTCGCGCTGTGTGCTGTGGTGTGTTTACGCATGACAGAACTGTCACTTCACACTTTAAAGTGATGACACTATGAAATGTCATCATTTTAGACCAACTGGAACAAATTCTGTGTCTATTGTCTTTATCATAACGCAGTTGTTAGATGTAAATGAGTTCAAATTGGGCTTTTTCCTTGTCTCAGTCAGGAGGTCCACGAGTTACAACAGTCTTGCAATACTATGTTTTGAGTTTACAATGCTCATTCCCACTCAGCTTGCACCATTAGCATCGTACTTACAGACTATGTGGCCGCACTAGTTTGATTGCGCTGCGTGGTGTAAGAATATGCAGTGATGCGTCGTGTGAGTGAGGGTTTTCCTTTTTCTGTGGCTTAGTTAAAAAAGTGAAAGTGACCTTTCTGTCAAATGTGAACATACCACAGCACAAAATTCTTCCTTCGCATTTAATCTATTCAGTGGCAAGCTGCCAGCGACACAGCCTGGGGAGCAGCGTGAGGCTACGGTACCTCAGAGGTGCAGTCTTGGGATTCAAACCCATAACTTCCTGCTTGCAGGGTCAACCCCCTAACCACTAGGCTACCAGCTGTTCTAGCCATGTTTCTATGGTTTTACCTGTTAAGATTGGTAAGTGACTTAGGCTAGGGTGTGTTTCGACTCAAAAATATGGAGGACCGGATGTCATATCACGAGGACCCCCTGTCACAACTCCCTGTCATAATAATGAGGGAGAAATCCATTTTCATGAGGGTCACAAGAGGACAGAAGACACAGTGTATACAGCCTGTAATAAAATGTCCTCTACTAAATTTTTTTGTCAGTGTTCCCTTTCCTGACCTCTAACTCATCCACCCCTTCTTTCAAAGTGCCAGAGCAGCAGAGGGGATTATCTGTGTGTCTCTTGCACAATCACTTTCTCATTGTTATTACCTCTGTCCATTAATATGCCAGCAGCCAAGCACAATGCATTATCCATTTAGGGATTACTGGGTGCTGTACTCCACAAATGCACATCAGGGGCAGCAGTGCATTTAATATGGGGTTGACTCTCCCTCTGGGCTTGTCCCTGTTGGTTAAAAATATTTAGTGTTTCAAATGCCCAGGTAAGCATCTTACTGGGTTGTGTAACACAATATGGATTGTAGAGTCCCTGGTCAAAGTCCCCATGTCCCCTTTTGGATGAAGCTGACAGTGGAATAGTTAGCTAACTTAGGCACTAAAGAGGTCTGGTCAAGTTTAGAGGAGAAGCACTGGTTAGGAAAGAACTGCTGGATGACAAAGTGGCCACAAGTAAAACCACCTAAATTAGTCACTAGAGTCCTTGACAAGTTGTAAGCAACTGATCCAGCTGCTGTAATGAAAACCTGTCCTCAAATACACCTTTGTAGGCATTTCACCCAAATTTCTCAAAGATTATGTGAAATCCCTGCAGCACTGTGCAATTCCGAAAATCTTTATTAGTTAGAAGAAGAATACATACCGTAACAGGATTCAGCTTATCATTAAAGTCCAAAAGATAAGATAAACATTTGTTAGTCAAACATATGTAAATTTGCATTGCTACAGCAGAAACTGGGCAGAAACAAAGAGCAGCAAACCAATCAAATAAAACTATACAAAAGTACGGTATGAAAAATACTCAACACAAATAGACAAGACCATACAAATAGTACAATGATATAAATATGGACTCATAACACGATGAAATGAATCAACTTTTTTGTATTTATCATGAACATTTAGCTTAAATACTTGCTCAGTAGCCCTTTCCTGCAAGGTATCCACATGTGTACACAGTTGACTCTATGCCATTTCCTTGGTAAATTATGGTGGAAACCTCCAAACAGCTTGGCTATATCATGACACCTCAATTTTCTCAATGTAACAACCATCATAATGGTCTACGTGGCAAACTATACATAGGAATGATAAAAAATGTGTTGTGACGCAGGGGTTGTGAAGTTCTGCACAACCTTTATTCTAAAACATTTAAATTTTGATGGGAGTGTTCTCTTTTGTGTAGACATTGCTCCCACCCACACGGGACCAGGGGTTGAATGGTTTCATCTGAATGAAGATAATCATTTGCCAGGGGTTACAACGCAGTTGTATAGCGTTTACTGCAGAGATCCTTGGCCCAAATCTAAGTGCCTCAGATGAATGGGTCAAATGCACTGTATTGTTGGGGTAATGGTCAGGTGTCCCAATACTGTTGTTCATATAGAGTAAATCAGCGTCTGAGAGAGGTAGTAGTCAAAGGTCCAAATCCTGTACATGATTTGCCCGTGAAGAAATAAAGATTAAAATTGGTGCAGTTGCCTATAGACGTTATCTACACGTCTGGTAGATGTCACGTGTTTGCTGAGCAGGGCACACTGTTTTTTAACTGGAATTTTAAAGGCTACAACACGGATGTAAACATTATGTAGGTGTGAATGTTTTAGAAAAAGAAAGATTTGGTTGAAGCCTGAATCGGTTCGATTGAATCACAAAAAGAACCGAGTCACTTAAGCACAGTCGCGCGCCCGGTTTTTGGCAGTTGGAAATGTCAACATAACTAAAAGCGGCAGGGACTGAAGTTACTGCAAAACTAGAAATACATCCAAATACAACAAAAGGGGTCGTTGTTTTATGTACGAATGGTGAGTTGAAATAAGAAATTACACCCCTGGGGTGTGTACACCCCTTAGTATGTCGGTTTAGGTAGTTAATTAGGTAGTTATTTAGGTAGTTAAGTAGTTATTGACTAGCTAACACTAGTTAGCATTGTAGATGTGAGTTAATCTCTCTGATCAGGCTGTGTACTACTAGTTTTGTTAATGGCTGACTTTAGGTTAGGCTGCTATGCTGTAAATCATTACATATTTAAATAAACTTACACACTGTTTAGTCTGTGGTTGATAGGCGGAACATCGTGGTTTTAGCATATAGACTGGTTTAGCTATTTAACATAAATTATATTGCTCGAACCTGTTAAAGAAGTTTTTGCGTACAGATCATGGCTCAGCACTTTTTTGGACATCCTGGCCCTGCAGCATTTCAGTCCACACCCAAAGCTGCTCACCACCGTTTGCCATCGAAGGTAGCCATATTTAAATATTTGCTTGTGATACTAGGTACCATTAATTTACTACATTTAAGTATTACCATATTACGCAAATGTGACCAAAACTACACATACACACACTCTCTCTCTCCCTCCATATTTGTACAATTTTGTTTACCAGGTGCCAGAAGAAGGGCACATTATAGACCATGAGACAACAGGTGAAACTCTGTCTTTTGTGGGCATAGATAATCTCCATGAGCAGCAAAGGTGAGGAAACTGTCAGATCATGTAATGTTTGGTACACTGATTTAAGGAAACCATAAAAACTTGATCATGGATATCAGACTCTCTCCATTTCTCTCTCCTTTTTTATTGTGTTCTGAAGTGAGGACTCAGGTATCAATATGTCAGGCAGAAGTTCTCCTGTAAACCTTCCTGTGGATGATGATGCCATCCCAATCCCTGTTGACTCAAGAATAGATGAGATTGGAAAGAAAACGCAAGACCTCATTGAAAGGATCAACCAGAGCAGGGCCATGGACCAGACAATCTTAAAAAACTATGAGGAGAGGCTAATGCGGAAGGTGTTGTTTACAAAAAAATCCTAGTCAGTCTGAAATACAATTCAGAGGTTAGCTGTATGTGGAATAGATTATCACATTGTTGATATAATTGCATTTTCAGGGAATAAGTGGGAAAGATGCACAGAGCTATTGAAAATTGATTATATTTATATATTTTTGTTCCCTTCTAACTTAACTAACTAAACTAAATTACATTTCCTAAATGTGTGGCAGTGTGGAACGAGGTTTCTGTATAACTCTGTAATCACCTCTTGTGAGAGCTTGCAAACGGTGAATGGTTGTTAAGAAGGTGACCCTGAACCTGGTGGCTTTAATCACCTTTGTAATTAGAAAGTGGAAATAGAGGAAGCGGATGATTAGTTCTTAGAAGATAAATCCTAGAAAACCCAGCAGTTCTAAAACAGTGATGAGGAGGACTGGCAATTACCAAGTTACCAAGGTCTGTGTTACTGGATACTCTGTTGTCCTAGAAAAGGACACAGAAAAGATCAGGACAAAAAGAAATTGAACAGGACATTGTGAGTAGAAACAGAAAGACTAGACAAAGGATATCCAATAATAAGTAAAATAAGTAAAATACATTTGACAGTTACTTGAAGCGTACATAGTTTTAATGGTAAGATTTATGTATTAAGGAATTTTTGAAGAGAGTTATTCATCTAGAGTCTGGCAGGTCACATTAGGAATTTCCACTTCAAAAGTCAAGAAAGTCAAGCCAAAGTCATGCCTCCTTGAAGGAATTCAATATATTCATATTTTTTGTTGCTGTATCTCTTCACTTGGATGATCTATCTATCTATCTATCTATCTATCTATCTATCTATCTATAATTTTTTTAAAGGAAATAGTAAAAAATGAAGAATTCAAAACAAATCTAGAAGCCATTTTGAATTTGTGGTGTAACTTCAATTGTTGGATGCAGAAATTAACCATTTGTAGATCTGATGCTAAATAAAACCATAATTTTGCTCAATTATTACAAAACGTGTTTGATTAGGAAACATATTTTTCATCATTAAAATAACCCTTGGTGAACTGCTGTGGAACAACCATGGAATGAATTCAGTGGGTTGTGAGATTAACAGACAAAGGCCATTTAACTAATGATACTATGTTTCCTGCTGTCTGTGTGTGTATGTGTGCAGGTGAGTGAAATGTGTCAGCAGGTGCAGGAGCAGATGTTGAGGTATTATGAGGAGCACAGTCAGGGGATGGAGTCTAGGCTCACTGAGCTCACGGAGGTGTTGGAGCGTAGTAGTCAGCTCAGCATGGAGCTACAGGGAGCCAGCCAGACATTGTCAGCCATTAATAAGGGCCTGCAGTAAACTGGTCAATAGATGCACAATCGCACACCTTGTATATTGTATGTCCATAGCACCAGACACCTGATAGCCATAAGAGGGGAATAGTGGTATGCTCAAATAATACATAAATGTTTATCTTGATGCTAGAGTAGGGCAGCACTGTACTCATTTCATATCACCAGCATACTTAGTCAGTGGTACCAAGATCATTCAGATGGCCCTCCCCATTATACCTTATACAGTAATACGTGTTTTACACTGCTGTGTCAGTGGAGCAACAAATAGGTTAAATTAAAATACTACAGTGTTGTTGAAAAATGAATATAAGACACTAAGATATGGAGAATGCACTAATGACATTTGTGTTTGACCCTTATTTTTGCTTTATTAAATTTTTTTAAACTGTTGGGCTATAGTTTTTTTTATATGAGTACTCCACTTCATGTTTATCTAAGCTTTACTTCCATCCTTAGCTTTATAAACCCAAACCTTTTTAATTTTGGTAAAGGCACTGATACAAACCCTTTGTCATAAACTTTTCCTCAAACACAGATACCCAGAAAATCAGTAAATGAAGACTGGAAAATACTGAAGTTCCTAAAAAGCAGTGGACCATTAGATAATGAGTGTTTTACACAACTAGGGTAACTGTAGAAAATCAAAAGACCAATACATAAAGAGCTTAGAGACTGTTCAACTGTATTGCGCAATGTATTTAAAAATACTTACATTATTAAAACTGTAAAGCACACAATCGGACTAGACGGATAATAGGTTTATTATTGGTCATATAAAAGTATCAGTTTAAGAAACTGAGATGAAGCATTACATGTAATAAAATGTGGGCATGTACAGTGCTGACATTTAGTCTCATTTCTACCCAGTGTTTGCTGGTTCAGTAAAATAAAGTTGGAGACGGTGCCAACTGCTGTTGTGTATGTGACAACATTTTCATGGAATAAATATATAAATCAGATTTGAAAACAAATTGATAGAAATATGGCTTTTGACATTTTGCCTGTTGTCAAATGTGACTTCAGAAATAAGTGTTTTAGGCATGGGATGCTCAGTGGTAAAGACCATGCATTTTCCTGTGTTTTAAGTTCAAACCTGTTTCAAAACAAGCCACAGAAATTTTGGCCAGATCCACAAAATGACCTTTTCATGCACATTTCAGGTCAAACTCAGGTATGACACCTTTACATTCAACTAAACATTTTTTTGTTGGCCTCAGTGTGCCACTAAACCCAGGTGCATTTAAAGGAACAGATGTTGTATTTCAAGTTTATTTATTTCCTTCCAACCAGACATGACTTAAAATACAACTTAACCACACCACTGCTGTTCGAGTACTTTCTTTCCAAAATGAATTCGATTCTCTTTTACTAAAAGCTTAAACTGCACTTTGTACTATTAAACATTTTACAATAAGAAACATTACTGCACAAGAGTAATGTGAAAAGAAAAACGTATACAAGTCCCAACAATATGACCATTTATAGTGTATTTACTTTTAGCACTGCCTGCTTTTTTGAACTGGTTACATTCCTCTTTGGCTCAAGACATTCATCGAAATGGATCTTTTTTGATCTTTTAAATTGAATGCTTCATTGTTTTAACGGTGTATTATGAGATTCTAGATGCCACGTTTGTTCTAAATGTACATTTTATTCTATATACAGAACCAGTTCAATGGGGTTACTATGTTCAGAGTAGAAAAATAGTTTTTTTGCTTCTACATATATGCTTACTTTAAGTAAAAACAAATGAGAGTCTCAAAATTAAATTAAAGACTTATTCTCAGAGACTTACATGTGTCAGACATTTTCCACACAATATTTTCATGCAAGCCTTGTGGTGATAGTGTTCAACACGCAGCTGTAGACAAAGAGAGTACCAACATAAAAGCCAGCAGCATTGCACGTAGTAGAG
>JBBPDE010000026.1:10535200-10545785 GCA_037974605.1 Nannopetersius ansorgii | reverse complement strand
GGACCTGAACTATTTGAAATTCAATTAAATAAAGCTTGAAACATTGGGGTGTTCTAAAACTTTTGACTGGTAGTGTACTTTATATCGTAAATTAAAATTTTATATGCTAGTAGTTCGGTTTAACCAGTGCTTCACTAACTGCTATGATTCACAGACTTGCAACACTTCTTAGGCTTGAATAAACAACACAAACATGCCATTTTAAATCATACAGATATTGAGCAGAGCTACACAGTGATGTTTGGTGAATGGGTTAAATCCAGAGGTTGAATTTCGTGCTGTTCACACTGTGTGCTGTGGTGTGTTCACGTATGACAAATGGTCACTTTCACTTTGTTTCTTTTAGTAATTTATGTTTATACTGTAATACTTTTAGCCATGGGGCATTAGCAAGTCTTTCTGCTGTAATTTTTTGTCTCTCATTTCTCAGTGGACCATGCTTGTGTACTTCATACATGTAGGTAGTCTTTACTATGCTTTTTTTTAATTATAGAAAAAAGCCTTACCTGTTCTACTTCAATATCCTGAAATGTGCCAGTCCCGTGGTTCTCCTGCAGTTTCAGTGTCCTACCAATCAGGTACATCTCCACTATCAGCCCAGTTTCTCTTTTCCGTCTGTCATCTTCACCACCAATGTTTTTGTAATCTACACCACCCTGCCTGCTCATTCTCATCCTGCTCAGTTTGCGTGCTCAGAATCGGCCAGTCATGTTCAACTGTCAGCATGTAATCTGTAGTGGGATGATTTCTCCTCATTGCTGCTAAATTGTTAAGATATTATTGGCATAAATGAAGTTGGACAAGTACTTTTCATGCCACATTTAAATGCAGTTGTTACACCTTGTCCCAGACTTTAGCTGTTTGGAAATATTTAATATTTCAAGCTGTAGAGAGCTTACATGTTTCATCAGGTGTTTTTGTTTAGGCCTCCAAGTGTGAAGACATCTCAGTCACTCATAAAAGTTTGGGGCACACTTGAAGTTTAAGTGTAAATAAATGACTTCACATGTACTGATCGATTACATGATACACTGACGTGTGCGTGCGCATGACCAAGTAACTAAAACTGATTATAAACATTATACTATGTAAATATTGCTGGTCTAAATATTTTAACCTGGGTATCATGGTTGACGTGTGTACAGGCCTTGAACAGAGCAGGTCTAAACTACTGTATTTTAACCGTAACTATGGCACCTGGAGAGTGAAATATTTGAGGTGGTACATGGTGTGAAAAGACATGGTGTGAAAAGACACTGTCAAAGTTCATCAAACATGATCACAGAGTAAAATATGTGTAGCTATACTTGGTGAGACTGTCTCGTATACAGACTCAAAGTGGTATACAGAGTCTGTATATGTAATCCATTCAACTTTGGTATGAACTAACCATTATTTCACTGATGTTTAGGACTATTGATCTGATCTGTGCTGATCTGAAGCTTGTTTTGTACCAAAACAGATGCAACACAGCATCAAAGCAGAACATATTTTGACTATGTTTTACTCACTGGACCCAAAGCTCTGAACAATCCCATATCCCTACATTTTTAGAAAACAAGTTATGATGGGTCTATGGGGTATACAGAACATGTTCATGAAGTTCTTTACACAAATTCACTCACCTAAAGAGATCTCACCAGCTTTATCCTTCACAGTTTCAGTCGCTTTCAAAATGAGCTGTTTCAGGGCTCTGTCCCTTTTATGCAAATAAGCTGTTGCTAGCCACGCCCCACCCATGCCATGTTTGCCCCACCCATGCCATGCTCCACCCACCCCTTACGCTGCTCATAACGAAACTAAATGAACAAGCTTGTTGATACTTAAATGTGATAGAAACACAAAGTCATTATTTGAAAGTACTTGCATCTTCCTCATCTGCTGACTTGTCACGTACAGTAGGTACAGATGCCCCTGTCAGATGAAGCTAAACCTGCTGTGTACTGTCCGAGGTTCACAAAGCAGTTTACCTTGAAGTGGTTCGCACAAACTGCAAGGTTCTGGTTGAGTGTTGCTGGGACATGGCCATTGCATGGAAAATGAAGTGCAGCCACACAGTCCTTCGGCTTTCTTTGTCTGGGAGAAAGTGTAGGGATTTGTGGTGTTCTTTACAGCTACACAACACTTCATGTGTGACTTGCCTTTGCCTGAAGACATAGTGCTTGGCTTATTTGTGCTCGTAAAACTAGCAGACAAAATGGCGGATCATCAACAAATCTAGCTCGCCATCCAAACAGCTGAAGGGGCCTGTACTGTGAAGAATAAAGCTGGTGAGATCTCTTTATGTGAGAGTGATTTCGTGCAAAGAATTTCATGAACATGTTTTGTATGCCCCATAGACCTATTATAACTAAAGCGAGTTTTGCATAATATGAGCCCTTTTATTAAACTACATAATGATGAAATTAATCACGATTGCTCTATTTACATTACTGGGGGGTATGTTGCAGTCCATTTTGCAAGAATTCCCACAAACCTGTTATGGTTGATGTAAATAATTAGTTCATAAAAGTATTATTTCTGGATTTTACTATTACCAGTAACAAACGTTGTCTAAGTTTATATTTAGATCTGTAAATGTATGTATACATGAATGTGTGTATGAATTTGCATATGTGTATATAATATATTGATCATTTATTAGTCTCATCCCTACTATCTAGTCCTTACTATCTCTTTCTGTTTACTGTTAGTTGTGTGTGAGCAATTGTCCCGATCGGTCCATGACCCTGATAGGTGCCAGGGGTAATAAAGCTGACTGGGACTACTATAAGCAATTCTGTGATCAGGATCCCGGCGCCATGGTAAGTGGACGATTAAGTGCTGAAAGACTTCTCTGCCTTTATGTCTGTAGGTCGTAACTTTTTTGACGTTTTAATGTTCATTACTGTATAGGATGCTCCAACCATCTTGAAATCCAAGATATGTCCGGGATTGCTCATTGCTAGCAAACCAAGTAAGACCTTTACGTTTTAATGTCTGATTATTAAAATAAGAAATCTACCCACCTCTGCAACAGAGCATGAATGTAATCAAATAGACAAAAGCATTAAATAGCAATATGCAGTTTATTTAACTAAAACAATAATATACATTAACTAAAGCAATTATAATTTTTCACTAAATTATTAAAATAGCATAACAAAATATAAATTAAGGCAAATTCAACCACAATAAATTGTAATAGGCTCGTAGCTTCTTGTGTTTAAACTCGTGAAACAGCACAATAGGTGGCGTGCGGAGGTCTGCGTCTTGGCCTGGTTCTGTGGGAGGGGGGGTGTTGAGGGTTGTGGTGCAAAGAGGACTGCGTCTAGGCTGTGGTTCGGGGGGTGCGCAGGTAGGCATCTTGGCCCGAGAAAGACAGATTGACTTTTCAAGAATGCACAGATTGCCAGTCCCTCCCTGCTGAAATATTGAAATGTTTAGGCAAACACATAGCCCACAACTCTTCTTTTTTATAGTCTGTGAGGTAAACATAGATTGAATGTGTGGCCAGGGGTGTTCTTCCTTTTCTGATTCCAAATCACACACCGCTGTTTGCGCCACTGTTTTCTGCTCTGTTACTTGGTTTCTGTGCAGGGCCACAGATTTTGTGTGTGGTCATGTGACTGCCTGGCTCCGTTTGATTGGTGAAATGGAGTCAAGCGTTGTTAGTGGCTACATTAGTCATGTGGCAAAGTCTTTGGTGGAAGTCTGACAAAACAAAACAAACTACTGTGTGCTGAATAACAGATGAATAAAAATAATAGTAGCAAGCAGAATGTATCTCACTGTAACAGAGTAAAAATGGCATTTCTTCTTGACAAGTATACTCAAGTAAAAGTGCATGAAAACTACTGCTCACAAGTAAAGTTTATCCAAAAAGTTACTTGTTACTTGTAAATGTAGCATGTTTCTACCCACCTCTGGTCTGTAGTGGGTTTCGGTGCGTGTAACAACCATACAGCAGTGTACATTTTCAATATTGTTATATTATCTTCATATTATTCTTCACAGTGTTACGCAGGTGTTTCCCAGCTCTGGGCATAAAGGGCAATGAGATCACTGTAGGAAATGAAACTACATTTGATGATGGACAGAACAAAAACAGAAAGGCCAGTGACCTGCTGCCTGCAGTAAAGTAAGCTCACACTTGCGCTCTCACACACACACACACACACACACACACACCCCCCAAAAAAAAAAAACTGTCCAAGGAAAATGTCCAGGGGCCAAGCTGTGCTGGCTAGACAACTGTGTCAGAGCATCTCCGGAACAGCAGGTGTTGTGCCGTCTTCCTAGTGTACAGAGGTTAGCACGTACCAAAGCACTCCAGGGAGGCACAACTGGTAAACTGACGACAGGGTCACAGACACTCAAGGCACACCGATGCTCACTGAGCAATGTTCTGCTGGGAAACTTTGGGTACTGTCAATCATGTGACTTTGACACATACCTTGTACCATAACATTGTAGGAGACCAAGTACACCCAGGATATTGTGGAGATTCAGTCTGTAAACATTGTACAGTCATTGACTAGTCTAACCCTTGGAGTCCTCACAACGTACAGCAGTTAACAAATCTGCTCTTTACATATTGGTGCCAGATACCACAGCACTAGATTAAGAGGTCCTGTTGAGTCCACACCTCGAGCTGTATTGGCAGTACAATGGGGACCTACATAATATTTGGCACAAGGTTTTAATGTCGTGGCCTTGTGGTGAAGGTTTATGATGTTTGGACAAAATATGGTAGAGTGGTCACGTTTATTGATTTTATGAAAGGGTTTGACACACATTGTGTCTGCCTTGTTTTTTTTTTTTGGCTTGTATATCTATGCAGAAATATAAACTATTTTTTCACAAGTAATACATCAACAAATGACAAGACCCCCTTTTGTACAATATTGGTTTTTTTTTTTGTCACTCAGCATGGAACAGCAAACTATGAGACAGAAAATAGACATTGTACATGTTACACACAGCATGAGCCGAACCACAGACAGCCAAACAGCAGATTTCTGTTCCCATCAGCTCCATTAAATCACTGCTAAAAACAGTTCATAATGTGTTTGTGTGTTTACAGGAATGCTACGATAGTCATGGAGGCTCGCCTGGTGGTAATGAAGATCTTTGAGGATTACACACAGTCGTGGTACCTAATCATTGTGTAAGCGAATCTTCGCTCTTCTAAGGACACAGTTGGCCCTTAAAACCCACACAGGAATACTTTTCTAAAATGAATGTAATGTAATGCTGTTGCTCTGCTGTAGCTAGACTGTACCCACTGTTGAAATGAATTTGGTTGTGTTCAGTGACCTGTAATTGCTGTTAAACATTTATTTTAAATGTGACTGTAGTCAGGCTGTGACAGTTTTACTTAGTCTTGCTTGTGTTTTCTCAGTGGCCTGGTAATAGCAACGATCCTGAGTTTGATCTTCATCGTGCTGCTAAGGTTCCTGGCTGCCATCATGGTCTGGGTCATGATTATCATGGTCATCCTCGTCATTGGATATGGTATAACTCTCCTCATTCTAATTCTGAGCATGTTTTTAGTGTACCTAGGACTTCTGCTCTAAAAGAGCACCACCACTGAAATTCAACAGCAAACCTTTGGGTCAGAGTAAAACTGAATGCACAGTTGTTCCTTCCATCCACATTCCATATACATTTGCGGCATTTAGCTGACGCTCTTATCCAGAGCGACGTACATCAGTGCTCAAGTAGTCCTTATCTGTTCGTCAAACCTGTAAACTTCTGCTATTCAACCAAGTTACTGTAGGCAGAGTACACCTAAACAACACCTGTCAAAGAAAAGTCAGAGGTTAAGACATCCCTTTTCATGTATACATATTCAGAGGTTATTCATTTCTACATTTAGTTCCTCTTTGCATATATATGTGTGAAACAGGGCTCATAAATGTAACTTTTTTTTATTATATTTATGTCATTCTTTTAAAAATGGCTTCCCTCCTTCCCTCTCAGAAGATTCAGGTAGCTTTAAGCCGGCAGTATACTTCAAACCTAATAGACTTTTAGAAGCAATTTTTGTAGACTTTTTTTTACCAAAAAGATGCAATGGTGTAAGATCGTACAGGGCATTGTGCGTCCGCTGCTAATCACGTCACATGGTCCGTATGGAAGGGTGGTGGTGTCCTAGTGGTAGGATACTTGCCTCTGGACCAAGAGGTCATGGGTTCGAATCCTACACTCAGCACCACCACTGGGTCCCTGAGCGAGACCCTTAACCCCAAGTTGCTCCAGGGAGACTGT
Organism: Nannopetersius ansorgii; assembly: GCA_037974605.1. Lineage (NCBI taxonomy): Eukaryota > Metazoa > Chordata > Actinopteri > Characiformes > Alestidae > Nannopetersius > Nannopetersius ansorgii. The sequence goes on along the minus strand of JBBPDE010000026.1, from coordinate 10,539,533 downwards.
CCCCTGTAGTTAAGGAATGGAAGTCGCTTTGGATAAAATTGTCTGATAAGTGCTGTAAATGTATCACTGCACAGAACAGCACCCTAGCATTACTGAGACATGCACAGTACTTGTTCACTAAATGAAGTTTGGTTATTTTGTGCTGGCTTGACTCAGAAGTATCACCATCTCAGTGAAATCTTAAGGGTTCCTTTCCTGTTATATGTTCCTGTAAATTTAGTTTTAGGTTTACAGTAAACCTCAATTTAGTTTTCTACTCTTCTTTTGCTTGTGTTTTTCACCACTATTTTTTGTGATACTTTTAACAGTACTGAAACTGGTGTGGCAACATAGCATGTACTTTGTATTTATTACCTATAGTAATCAAACAATTTCTCTTCTTATGCCTATGCTGTGAGCAGGTATCTTCCACTGCAGTATGGAGTATTACAATCTGAAGAACACGCCTGGTTCGAATGTTACACTCCAGGAACTGGGCTTCCAGATGGATATGGGCGTGTACCTACACATCCGACAGACCTGGCTGGCCTTCAGTGAGTCACTTTTAGATGCCTCCTCGGAGATCCATAGCCAGCTACATATTTTTGCCATTCAAACACGCCAGATCCAGGCTGATTTTCAAGCTCAAGTGCAACAGGACCTATAACATACACCAAAATATTTCTATCGATGGTGAACCTTTCTTATAACTGTGGTATGAATATGATTGAACCACATTATTAGAAATTCAAATGTAAGAGCACTGAACACTCTCATGTGTTTCTCTGTGCAGTAATCATCCTGGCCATCGTAGAGGTTGTGATCATCCTGCTGCTGATCTTTCTCAGAAACCGGATCAGAATCGCCATTGCTCTGATCAAAGAGGCCAGCAGGTGTGTGGTGTGAACAGTTTGTCTGTTCAGATCAGGGCTGCAACTTTGTAATAAGTTTGATCTGTGATGGAACATGCGAACAATTACCTTAAACAGTCAAATAAATGTTTCCATTTATCTAAAGAACTTACCAACCTGCTGCTGTTCTCATTCTCTTCCAGGGCCATTGGTCATGTGATGTCATCACTGTTTTTTCCCTTGTTTACCTTCACACTCCTGGCTGTAGTTATTGCATACTGGGCCATTACAGCTGTGTATCCTTTGCTAGTCGCCCATCCAGTTTGTTTTTGAGCTTCTGTCCTGTCTGTTCTTCTTTCAGCCAATTTACCTCCTTTTTTTATTTTACTCAGAGTAGATAAGATGTGATTCCAAATAGAAGGTCTGCTTGTACTTGGATCACATTTCTGGTCAGACAATGTATATACTTTTATACCTAATTCTAGAATCAAAATTGTTACAAAAGTCTTGTTCTAGTCCTGCTGTCTATTTCAGTCCAGTAATTAAAATAACATCAGCATCTGTGTACAATAGAGTACTATTTATTTTTTTTTTAGTTTGTTTTGGGTTTTTTGTATTCTGGCTTAAAAATAGCCTTTTTGACCATTTTCTTTTATCAGATTACTTTGGGCCTGTTTACACCTCATCACTCGATGAAGCCAGGATGAAATCTGATTACTGGTATCAAATCAACTCATTCATGACAATCAACCAGCTTTTCCAAAAGAAAAAGCACAATTATGAACAAAACAGTAAGTGGTTGCAAGAAGAAGGTGTTAAGAAAAAGACGCCTGCATTAGGTCTTGAAGAGCGGCCTCTTCTTTAAGCAGAACTGTGACAGCAATGACAGCAGTGGAAGGTGTTTTGGTTATTGAAAGTGTCTTTAAGAAAAGATTCTGCATACACTGCTATTACATGCATCATGTGCACCTCAGTCAACATCATGAAGTAAATTGAGCACTGCTTTGGTCAGAACTCGTGGTTTTGGCCCTTAATAGCTTTATTCAGCTTCCTCTCCACATCTAATGAGCCGATCTACAAAGTTTTCAATGACACCAAAGAATGTTCTCATTCAGGAGCTTCCTGTAATGTTTCGGTATGTATACTCACTCACTCACACACACACTTTTAAATTTCACTTATTCATTGTAGGGATGTACTCTATCTGCACTCATTGTCTGTGTTATTTGGTCCATTGTCATTATGAAGGCTGAAATCTGTTTTGTTGTGTAAAATAGCAATTTCTTATACTGACTTGTTCTTTGTTGGCCCCAGAACTACACAGACTCCTACATGAAGAAAGACTGCCCAGAGTCTCAGTGCCTTTTTGCTTTTTATGGTGGAGAATCAGCCTACCATAAGTACCTCATCCTCTTCCAGTTCTACAACGTCTTCCTCTTCTTCTGGTGTGCCAACTTTGTAATAGCCTTAGGCCAGATGACTTTGGCGGGGGCCTTTGCTTCATACTACTGGGCTTTCAACAAGTCTAAAGATATGCCAGCCTGCCCTGTGTTTGCCTCTCTTGGCAGAGCTCTCAGGTATGCTGTTGCCTGTTGTTTGGGGAATTTTGTATTTGCCCAGGTTCACTGACTATTTTGTGTGAAGTGCAGTTAATTCCCTGTGATCCTCTGCCTTGTTGTAATAAACATGCTGTGCACGTGTGTGTAGGTATCACACAGGTTCTCTTGCGTTTGGCTCCCTCATCTTGGCAATCATCCAGGTGATCAGGGTTCTACTGGAGTACCTGGACCACAAACTAAAAGGTAAATCATAATGCCTTTATTTATTTGGTGGGTCCAGTTGACTCTCAGATTGACTGCTTAACATGGTGTCTGCCATTTTTTATTTTTTTTTTATAAACTAGAAACCACATAAATGAGTCTGTTTGACACCACTAAACAAGTCTGATTTGAGGCAAATTATGTTTTAATGATGCTTTAGTATTAGTTACTAGGGATGCACCGATTAATCGGCCAGTGATCGGAAACGGATGATTTTTGGCCTGATCGGCCCGATCAGTGATCGGCCGATCACTCACACATAGTCGATTTCAAACCGATCTTTTTGGGGGGGGGTTTATTTGTTTGTTTATATATTACATTTCATTTATTTAATTTTTTTTTTAGAAAATTTATGAAAAAAAATCTTTATATTAAAGAAAATTTGATTTTTGTTTGTATTTGCTGTAGAGCTGCCACTATCATATGTCACTATTATAAAAGTAAACAGGGAAAGTAACTACCACGTTACATTAAAAAAGTTGAAACCCATTTTTTTGTATCGTTGTCGTCGACTATATGCAGCAGCAGCTGTAATTTTCTGTTATCTGGGGGAAAAAATGGAAAAATCGGTATCGGCCGATTACACTTACAAAAAAATCGGTAATCAGAATCGGCCAAGAAAATTGCCATCGGTCCATCCCTATTAGTTACCTTGTAGCGCCAGCACAGAGCTACAGAATTCAACTTAAAACAAACAAGTCTGATAGCCTCTGGTTACATGTTGTCTCCACAGGAGCTCAGAACAAATTTGCCAAGTTCCTGCTCTGCTGCCTCAAGTGCTGCTTCTGGTGCCTGGAGAAGTTCATCAAATTCCTCAACAGGAATGCTTACATTATGGTATGTTATTGCAAACTAATGCTGCGTTTGGAATGGTACCCAGCTCATTTACTGTTCACTACGTAGGGTTTGCTATATGGTGACCTAACAATAATGAAACACAATTATTATTTTGATCCAGTTCTATAGAAGGCTGGTAAAATCTGATTTAGTTGCCAAAAAAGGGTGTAGGATGAGTTTCAAATGCTATCTATTGGCCTGTTTTCCACAACTTTTTGTTTTGTGACAACAAACATAATGTGAAATTAGTGCTTTTTACAACCGTTATGCATGGATTAAAGTTGTCCGTCGCTGTGACTGATTTCCATTAACTGAGGGCACTAAAGGTTAATAATGAGTTAGAAGCAGACCCGGAGGAAAATAAAACGTCCTAAACACTGATGGCTGCCGAGTATCTACTGGCTGCAAGCTGTTTCTCGATGCTCGATGGAGCCAAAACTCCGAAGCTCGATATTCAGGACAGTGGGTCCGTTGTTGCGAGCGCTGCGAGAGCTCATGCTCCGTTAAAAATAAATAAATAACAGCAGTTTTGGAGTCTGTTTTCTTCCTGTTAGGAATGGCAGTAGGTAGTAGTGTTGTGTCGTTCGCGATCTTTTACGTGAACGTACTGAACCAAATCACTTGAGCAAGTGATTCGGTTTAGTACGTTCACCTAAAATACACCGCCAACGCCCCCCTCCATCTCCCCATCTCTTCCACCAGATGATTTTTTATGTTGAGTTATGTTAAGAAAAGAAAAACACAAGAAAGTCGCAAATGCATTTATAAAGCCAGGGCCCGTATTCACAAAGCTTCTTAGAATTCTCTCAGAGAGCTCCTATCTTAGCCTAAAAAGTCCTATCTGGG
>JBBPDE010000026.1:10496608-10530554 GCA_037974605.1 Nannopetersius ansorgii | reverse complement strand
ACTGAAATGGCCCCCACAGTCACCAGATCTCAACCCAATAGAGCATCTTTGGGATGTGGTGGAACGGGAGCTTCGTGTCCTGGATGTGCATCCCACAAATCTCCATCAACTGTAAGATGCTCCTATCAATATGGGCCAACATTTGTAAAGAATGCTTTCAGCACTTTGTTGAATCAATGCCACGTAGAATTAAGGCAGTTCTGAAGGCAAAAGGGGGTCAAACACCGTATTAGTATAGTGTTCCTAATAATCCTTTAGGTGAGTGCTAAAGGCAATAATACCATAACAACAATTTATCATTATTGTAGTGGTGTAAACTGAATAAATACAAGCATCTCATGAAACACATTTTTGAAAATTGCAATAAAATTCACCATTCTCAGTCCCAACAGCATACTCACGATCAAAACTACATTTAAATGTTGATTTATATGTGTATATGCAGTAATTAAAAAATGCACATAAACATGTGGTTTCAGGCATGGCTTTGCCAATCATATTTTAGACCTGGCCCTTTCCAACTAGTATTAACTGCAGATTGTGGAAAAGTGGAACTGGACATGGGCCTAAAAGAAATTTTGCCAAACAATAATGAATCCAGAGGGTGTTTCACTATGTTTAATATGTCATAATAAATTTCTACACCTTAGGCTAGATGTAAATCAGCCAGTCCTTAGCAAATTAATGTTTTTCTTTTGGTGGTTTAGATGGTGCTATTGTTCTAAGAAATATAGAAAACTGAAATATTCGGCTTCTACACATTTGCACTGTGACCAGAAGGAAGGTCTCTGGATACCCATCAGGGATGGCTGAGGGTCCTCCCTGTGTCTGTGTGGATTTCTGCATGCCAGGTAATTGAAGAAGCTAAATTTCCAAAAGGCGTGACTGTGCGCAGGAAGCCTGGTGACCCGTCCAAAGTGTTGCTTCTCTGCCTGCACACAAGAGCTGGGATAGGCTCCAGAACCAACACAATCATGTGCAATAAGTCATACTAGCTATAAGGATGGATTGATACACAGATGCATTTGTTTGGGATAAAGGAAGTTGTGGGTAATTAAGTGACAGGATGGATTTGAATAGGTTAATAGACTGATAAGATAATAAAACACAATGCTTCCTTATTGGATGACTTATATATTTGTTGTCTGAGATTTTGGAGGAAGCAGAGAAAATCCCCCATCTTAATTTTCACATCTGAGCTAGATTTGCCAACAGATGTTCAAATAAGGTTTTCGGCTTGAGCTCATAAGCACTAACCTACCTTAAGCTCTGGCCCACCTGTTGCTCAGGAAGCTTCACTGTTGCCTAAACTGCACATGAGCAGATACTACTTACTTAGGCCTTGATTCAGTCTATTGGAACAAGTCTTAGCATTTTGTTTAAGCTACCAAGCCACATTGCTGTAGTTGTGGCGAGTGAGAGGAAAACATGCAATACTTCTGTGAATTCATGTGCAACAATGACAATTTCTCAGAAATGTTCTCAGCAGCACCTCCACTAATGATTCACTGGGCAAAGCTGTTTCAGCAGAGCAAAGGTGCGTTTCTGTTATCAGGCAACTCAGATCAAACCCCACTAGAGAGGCTTGTCGGCTGTTGCATAACACAGTGATGAATAGAGTGGGGCACTCAGCCTAATCTAGCTCTGAAAGCATCTCCCCTCTCTCCCCTTACGTTCTCTCCTTTCATGTGGAAATTACAACGGCATTTCCGGGCTTGTGCATATGACGGGCTGCGGTGCTCAACAGGGGGATCTCGTCGACGGCTCAGTTTTCATTGCGATTGAGCTCCAGGTTCAGGTTGAAATTCAAACACTTTGAGCACTTTGCTCAGGCATGCATAAAATAAAGGAAAAAAAGGGGAAAAAACACTCCAGTGCACTAGGGAGTAAGACATGAGCTCTCAAGTCTACTATGTGGTCGGGTTACACATGCTGCACTTAAATATTTCCAGAGCAAAAAGTCTTACATGTTGCAGTGAGTTCCAGGCTAGATCATAAGAGTTTACCTTACTTTACCCCTAATGAAAATGTATGTTGGTTGCATCTCTGTGAATTTTCCCCTGTATTTTGCACCATTTCTACATAATTCCTCTTTTAAAACCACAGCAGGAAACGAGTGGGAGTCAGGCCATGATAAGAGAAAAGAGCAGACACTTCACAGATTGCGCCAGTGGTGCAGTGTAGCTGATTTAAAGCAAATTCATGTGTCAAGTCAAGTTTATTAATGCAGTGCATTATCCTACAAAATGGCCATGCAATATGCTTTCCAGGAATTGAATAAATAAACAACAGAAGTAAGAAGTAATAAAAGAATACACAGAAAAAAAGTCAAGCCTGACATTTCATAACAATTAACTCCTACTTCTAAAAATCCTCTTCATGGGCAAGAGAAACACTGAAGACTTCTTTGTTTACTTTAAATTCTTCATTTCAGGAGTATTGCACATGTGGTTGTCATGTCCTATGTGATGTATTTTGTTTTGGAGCACTTATTGACTCAATGCACGATACAGGTCTTCCTGTTTGCTGCCCTCAGATGATATATTTCTCTCAAGTGTGCAAATAATAAGAAACAGTAAGGAAATGATGCCAATTTCGGGGATCATCAGTACATCTTGGATGCTTAACTACTGCATGCTGCATAAAAAAGAACAATTGTAAATAGCCAATCACCAGAGGAAAGTGACTGCATTAACTGCACAGAAACTAGAAGCTGAGTGGATGTCACTGATAAATCAAATATTCGTCCTTATTCTCCTATTATTCATGCAGGTGCATCTCCTCTATGTATACATACACTGTGTATACTGTATGGATGTATACACATACTGTATACTTTATGTTCTACATACAATACTCTTTTTGGGTCGGTTTCCCAGACAGGGATTAAGCCTAGTCTTTCCTTTTCAATGGAAAATCTACATTCACAGAGCTACTTAATCCAGGACTAGGCTTAATCCCTGTCCAGGGAACTGACCAATAGTGTACTTTTTTATATTATACTGTTGTTTAACTTGTATTCTACTGATTATGCTGCTTCTACACTCCTGCTGTAACAATGCAAATTTCCCACCTGAAATATTGGGATACATTACATCACATTACCATCATTTGTCAGGTGCTTTTATCCAAAGTGACAATACAAGGAGAACAAGAGGAGAACTCTAAGTGCTAAAATCTGTATGTAGGAGTAGTACAAGAAGATCTGTCTAATAAAGTAGTGCATCAGGAGAGGAGATGCTCTCTGATACATGTGTCACAATGTCTCATCTTTTTGTTGCAGAGTCCATCCTAAGTATGAGTGTGTGTGTGTATGTGTGTGTGAGTGACAGAGAGCAAACCAGGCCACCAGACTCATAAAGAGAAGCCTGTCTTCATCCTAGGCTTGGACTCTGCCAGCTGATGGGGCCCCCCCAAAACATAAGCTCTCACATTCCAGCCTGAGCACCGGAAAACATCCACCCATCCACCCGCCTTCTTTCTCTATCATTTCTTCCCTCTCTCTCTCTCTCTCTCTCCCTCTTTCAGGGCAACACACGCCGTCTTTGTATCCTGGTCCTTAAAAGGAGCCTTTTGTTCTTTTTAACATTGACACACTAAGGGCCTCGTCTTAGCCTCGTCTCAGCAAAGCAGAAACGTTCAGGGAGCGAGTCTTGTTACCACTCTAGTGAAAAAAGGAGGGGGAAGGAAGAAAGGAAGAAAAACAAGACACGTGTCTTTGATCGAAGCTCGGATTCATGGAAAACACAGCCAGGTTCCTAAGAAGTGAAGTGAGGAAAGGAGTGGAAGAGGCTCCATGTGATTAGGAGGAGTCATGTAAAGTGGGCGGGGCTTATAGCGAACAGGACAGCCCTCTGTGTCTGTCAGTCTGGCCAGACTGCACTCTGATTGGCTCGTTGGCTCGTCGCCATGGTGAACGGGTTCACTCTAGGTTCTGTGGGTGAAAGCTTGTTTGGAGGAGGAGGAGGAGGAGATGACCTACATTCTGCTTTAGTCGCAGGACTGACTGGCCAGCCCTGAAGCTACTCTTCTACTACACACGTTGCACACACAGGCCATTCCGTGGCTTCAGGGACATTATGGTTTTTAAATTTTCAATTAATTGTCACCATACGCTCTAACGTCACTCTGATTAACATTAGCAAAACAAGAGCCTTATTCACAGAGTTCACTATATGGACAAAAGTATTGGGACACACCTGTTTTTCAGGGTTTGGACAATATTAATGCTTTAGCATACCAAGACATTTATAGACAATGGCATGCATCCAACTTTGTGGACACAGTTTCCATTCCAGCATGACGGTGCCCCAGTGCACAAAGCATGCTCCATAAAGGCAGTTTGGTTAAATGAGTTTGTTGACAAAGAACTTGACTAGAGTGCACAGAGCCCTGACCTCAACACCATCCAACAGCTTTACTGGAACGGAGATTGCGAGTCAGGTCTTCTCGTCCAACATCAGTGTCTGATCTCATAAATGCTCTACAGAATGAATGGTCCCAAATTCCCACAGAAACTCCAAAATCTTGTGGAAAGTATGGAAACTGTTATAGCTGCGAAATGGAGGGACGAGCTGACATATTAAAGTCTATTTGAATGCAATATCATTCAAGTCCCTGTTGGTGTAATGGTCAGGCACCCTATTACTTTTGTCCATATAGTGTATGTTGCAACAAACTGATCTTGAAACTGAGCTCAAAATAAAAGACTTGTTTGTGCTCACATTAGTAAAACATTACTTAGTTTGCAATTTAGTATGCAAATTATGTTTGAAAAGGATCTCTCTTTCTCTCCCTCTCTCTCTCTCTTTCTTTCTTTCAGCACCTGTTGCTATGTTGAAAGGTCAGCGTGGCCGGAATGCTTCCAGATTAACTGCCATTTGCTGTTTATGGTGTGTGTGTGTGTGTGTGTGTGTGTGTGTGTGTGTCTTAGAATGCGCACAGAATGCAGCCGGTTAGTCCATTAGGGCCACGTATTCATCCATGGGGTGATTCAACGGAGTCATATAAGGGAATGGTCCAGGATAATACAGTGGCAAGTCAACTTTATTAAGTCACGTGATTGATTAAGCCTTCCCTGTTTTAGTGCCTCCCAACCTCACATGCTTCCTCTGACCTATTTTCCAGCCATGAATCAGGAAATCAAAAACAAAGGTATTACTATTGCAGATGCATGCGCATATACACAGTTTGTTTTTCATGCTGCGTCAGGATGGGAGTTCATACATACACCGATAAGCCACCAACATTTAAACCACAGACAGATGAAGTTAATGTGATTGATTATCACCTGTCAAGGGGTGGCACACATTAGACAGTTCATTCTTTAAGTTGATGTGTTGGAAGCAGGAAAAATGGAAGGATCTGAGTGACACTGACACTGAGGCCCAAACTGGGGTGGCTAAATGACTGGGCAGGTCTTATGGGGTTGTCAGTGGCTAGTTCCTAACCAAAAGTGGTCAAAAGATTGAACCAGGAATAGGGAATGGAGGTTAGCCAGCCTGGTCCGATCCCACAGAAGAGCTAATGGAACACAAATAGCTGAAAAGTTAATGCTGAATAATGATAGAAAGCTATCAGTTCCTGACATACTTCTTGCTGTTTTAGAGACCTACACAATATAAGACAGGTGGTTTTAATGCTATGACTGTGTCAGTGTAACTGTGTTTTATAAATGGAACCACCTACTTTAGTTCGCAGAAACAACTTACTCAGTTTAAAACCTGACGCTTAGAAATATTTCATAAAGTTTGCTGTTTTTGTCCTCCTAGTTTAGTACAATAACAAGCTCTACACACATACACACATCCCTCACCAGGCGGCCGAAATGGAAGTGCGAGTGGGTGTGTGCACGAACACACACGCACACACACACACACAGTGACAAAGTAACACAGACTTGGGTTGCACAACACCCAGTAACATGTTGTGTAATCTGGCTTTGCTGTTTGCGTACTGAGTTCGCTCCTCTTGTAGTTCACACATGGTGATATTTGGTAAATAATGCATTGGCTGCTAAATCCTATAAGCTGTGCGATAAATCCTAGAGCCATGGGTAACTTGTCAGTTCCGATCTGTTGCTTTATGGAGCTGTTGCAGCCATTAGTTCCTCACTACGCTGATGATTTTGTTCTCCAGCTTTATGATTGGCCACGTTCAGCCTGCAGATTATATCCATTACGCCCATGTCCAGTGTTTTTATCCTCTTAAAGATTGACGTCATTCTTAAAGCTGTGCCAAATCATTGCTTGCTTGGACAGAAGTTGTTTTTTTTTTTTTTTTTAACCTGAGCTGTATCACAGAGAATGTGCCCCCTTCCTCTGTTTTAATTCTACATACTTCAAAGTGCTGATTTTGAGGCATTTCCTTCATTCCTTACATGTATTTCTGTTTTATTATTTCCTCTGAGGTTTGCTTATGACGTTTATGCGGTTTTCCGTACCAAAACCCCCTCTTTGTACCTTAGAACTGAATGGGCTGTTTTAGTTACTCTGCCTTTCAGATTTTTACAAATGACATCAGTTCCAATTGGCGATTCTAAATGGCACCTCATTTAAAATGCATTCCAGTGCTGAAACACTCCCTAGACTCCTTTAGAATGAGGGCAGAGCTAAACTGCTTTAGGCTGTATGACTTCTATACTCTTAAAATGTCAAGAAGGGCCACAAAAGAACCAAAAAGAACCACATTTACACCCAACTGTACGAATTACTAATAATGTACAGCAGTTACTGAATAATACCTTGTAAGTATGTAAACACAGCCGAGTGGTGTGGTGTGGAATGCACCATCCTAGAGGAAATAACAACTTAGAACTGTTCACAGTGGTGGCAATAGGAACCAGACATCTGAAAAGTCTTTTCAAATCTCCTTCATTGAAAGATATTATTTGCCTGATGCCTGAAACATTGTTTGATAGTCTTTAGAGAAGGTTTGGCCTGAAATAAACTAATTACGGAGAGAAGTTGTTTTTTTACAACTTACTATGATGTTACTATCCTCATAGTCCAAAAACATTTGTAGGTTTAGTAGAGACAGTAAATAAAATGGCCATTGTAGTCTTATGCATCTGTACCCCTCTGCCCACCATTGTAGTTCCAAGTTTCTCTACAATGAACCATTTCCAAATGACTGAGATTGAATTTGTCTCTCAATAACTGAGTAACTAAATCATGCAGAAATGTGGGAAACTAATTAGAATGGCCATTTAATGGTTTGTTCCAGAACAGTATGTCCAAACCACAAAGCATTTAGGAACCTTCATTTTTGAGAGTGGATTGTACCATGAGAAAGAACCCAGTTTTGCCATTGGTTTGGTGAACAGGTCATGATGGCTATCGTTTTAATGACTCTATGATTCAATCACGTGTGGCAAGAGGAATAAGCATTTAGTACAAAGTGTGCTCGAGGATTAAGTGAACTTCCTGATGCTGTTGACCTTGAGTAAGGCATTTAAACCACAGGCTCTGAGGGTTCTGAGCCACATGTAGATTCTTCACATGATTGCCATGCCATCATTCACCTCAGACTTGTTTTGATGAGAGCTCAGGTGATATCTAGATGAGGCAACAGAGCCAATAAGTTCCATCTAAACAAAGACAGAAATGGTTTCAAAACAGCACGGCTCCAGAGTTAGTGGTGTGCTTCGAAAACTGAATAAAAGCAATAATTGCATTTCAGTTCAATTAGCTCGAGCAAGGACTTGGCCAAGGTGTTTGATCATTTTAGGGTTTGATATGTTGAGGGTGGCACTATATGGACAAAAAGACGGCCTTATGATAGGCTGCTGCTGTATTACCATTTGCCATGAATTATATTAAAAGCAAATTGATAAAGCCTTAATGTGTCCTGGTGAAAGACCACAGGCCTGCATCATTGTAACCAAAAGTATTTATGTGCCTTGGATTATGGGTGCCTTGGTTCATTAAAGCACCCACAGAACATCTGGAACATGTCAGGATGCTCATAGAAAAAAATGCACTCATGTACTGTGTGTTACAGGGTATTATTCCCATAATTAAGAAACTTTATGCAGCCCTTGGAGGGAGAAATTAAATTAAACACTTTCCTCATCAGTTGCATTACATGATCTCACACCCAGCAGGATCTCATGACAGCAGTTTGTCGGAATCCGTACAACCAGTGTTAACAGTCATAACAATTTTTTTTATTCTTTCATTCACATGAATTTCAACAAAATTGCCTAGGAGCACTATATCATGGCCTACTTGTCTCTTCATAAAATCCCCCCCCCCACCCCAAAGTCAAGGGATTTGCCACGTGGGTAAACCAAACCACACATAAATCACACATGAATACGCTTGCATACATTTAGGTCATTTTGTATTGTGCTGAACTGGAGTTGTCTTACCAGTTTTGTGGCGTGTTGCATAACAGCCAACCTTATTGTTTACAGTGTGTGATCCTTGTATCTCTCTTGTGTAACTTTGCTGATAAGTCTTATCAGGAGTAGTATGTTCATGTCTGTTTGTTTTTTTTTAACAAGGCTGCCCCTCAGGTTACACACTGCTGGAGTATACCCATCGATCCAGTAGACCCTTGTATCATTAACGACCCTTCACACAGAATCTGGACTTTAGACACTCTTTAGCTGGCTCATGATGTGGGAAAGACTGGTCAGCAACTGTTTAATGGATGAAAGAGTGACCCCAACTCCATCAACTGTAGGGACCTGTATGTGGGGCCACATTTCAGTTCGTCACCTTCAAGATAATTCATATCGTACATTATTTAGCAACGGCACTAATTGCTAAATAAAGTACAGTAGTTACTGAATAATACACTGATATCTGAATAACCAGGCTGCAGTTTAAAGGATTGTTCCCAACACAGCCAATATATTTTTATATAGTTAAATGCAATAGTTTAGCCCACAATAGTTTGAACCCGCTCGGCCATGCTGAAGTTATAAGAAGTGTTTCAGCTCGGGCTGCTTTTTAAATGAGGCACTATATTTATATTTAACCCAGCCAGAATTTTAAGGGATAAAGACAAGTTTTTAAATGGTCATGTGAAAAATGTGGAATTATGACAGTACATAAAAACTAAACAAACCTCAGGAGGTAGAATGAAAAGCACGTAAATATTTTTCAGTTTCAGCTCAATTTTCTTTTTGGGTAGAGTGTTTTGCAAATGTTCAGTAAAGCTTGTAAAACTTGGCATGAGTAGCTATGAAAGAACACATTTGGGGGAGGAGCTGGGACAGGGTTATCGGGAGTCACTAGAAGGCCGTCTCTTATTCACTCTGCCTCATTTAGCTTGTTAGATCTCTGAAACATTATGAAGCTGACTGCCAACTGCCCATTGAACTGTCAGCATTAGTAGGTCAGTGTGTCACGTCCTTTTCTCAGGAAAACAGCCGGGTATGCCATAGTGGAGCACTAGACTGGCGCATGGTCACCTCTGGTGATCAGTTGATTGTTTTGTTTCTTTGTGGGTGCAGATATTCCACTTCAGGAAGGAAACAAAACAGGGAGAGATATGGCACCTCTTTGTTTTCGCTGAGAGTTACAACACTACCACCCCGCCTCTCACGGCTCTCTCGCTTTACCTTGCTCTATCACTCCTTTCCATTTCTTTCTCTCCCTCGTTTTCCCTCTCTCGATCTCTGTTTCACCTCGCTCTGTTTATTCTTCCCTGCCTGTCCCCTCATTACTCTCATCACCCTCCCCTCTCTTATTTTCTGACCTAGTTTCTATTAAAGGCCAGGGTTGCATAATGGGGGAATTTGTTTTGCAACTAATACTTCGCTTTCTGTGCCAGAAGTTGTTCGCTGTGGGTGTGTTTGCTGCATTTGGGGGACGAGAGGAGAATCAGTTACGCTTCTTTAGATATATAGAACAGAGATAAAAGGTTCTGTTTTTTATGTGGTGAGCAGATAAGATGCGCTTAAAAAAGAGCCACGTTTGGTTCCCTTAAGGACTGTGAAATTTGTACATATGAAGATATGTTATAGTAAATATATTTATAAGTTAAGATATATGTATATATAACAGTTCTATACCGGGGCAAGTGTTTAATAATGAACATTATGTGAAAAAAGGAACAAAAGCATCTTCATGCAATGATGAAACAGAAGATATGTTCATTTTCAATAATGGTAAAATGGGCATAAATCAAGTAATAAAGTAATAAAGTTATATAATATTAGTAATATAGTAATCAAGCAATAAATCAAGTAATATATAGTATATTAATATAGTGAACTGACTGACTTTCAGTTACCATAAAACATTACGTGGAGGTTCCAGAAACAGATGAACCTTGCTTTGTAACACTGGCCAAATCATGCCATAAACGTCATGGAAGATGAGTTATTAATATAACAGGGCTATATTATATAAGTGTTTCCATTACCACTAACTGTCATGACGGATACTAATAATGTTTGGTGTCAACTGTTTATGACTCAAGCTAATTTTACATCATGACACCAAACTCTGTTGCATCCCGCATGACAGTCAATGGTAATGGTATCACTGTTATATCAAAAGTTCAATTCTGTTACCTAACATTCACATAACCATGCTATTAACATATCATGGGAGATGCCATATGCTGTCATGACAGATTCTGTCCATTAATATAACAGTGTCATATTTCCATTACCATTTTCATGACCGATGTTTGATGTCATGATGTTAAATTAGCAGTGAAATTATTGGTAGTGGAGACAGCGCTCTATTATTAAAGGACACATTCTGTCATGATAGCTTTTGATATCTGCCACAATATGTTTATATACTACAAAAAATGTTATTTGACTTGCAACAGGACCAGAATCCTTTGGTGCAACTAGTTTTCCTATAATAGAGAAGAACCAAGATGGTTCTTTGCACGTTAATGGCCCTCTACCCTCATAACTAAAGAACAATTAAGAAGCATTTTTAGAGAAATTTGAGAACGCTGAGATTCTTCTTAAGAGAAAGTTGAGATCTATCACAGACAGATGAAGATTTGCAGGAAATATTTATGGGCAGGCATTCGTCAGTCATTCTCATCACGGATAGGCTGAGACATTAATAGTTTATGTTCATGTATCTCTTCACCTGTTTAACCAGTCTTAGGACATCCTTTCAAAATGAGAATTTACCCACTGCCCGATCATTTTGTACCTGCCAGTCAGTGCAGCTATCAGCTTCAAGGAAGCATTCTCCTTCACAGGAACATAATGTTCATATGACTCACCTGTTCCAAAACTGGACATGCCATTTTCCATTCATTGTCACGGCCTATCAAACCTTCCGCAAACAAGATCAAGGCAGGCTGTGGCAACGTGACACTCATCGAGCGATTAAATTCTTTTAGGGACAGGCTGTGAATTTAGAACAACAAAGTGATGGCCTTGTGTAACTTAATAGCCTGGTAAATATGTATCTATCTCTCTATCTATTTCTCTGTTTGTCTGCCTGTCTCATCATACTATACTATGTCATGTAATTAAGAAATATAATAGAATGACATTACAAAATTACTTAATTAATTCCATAATTAGTTTAGTAATTAAACATACAGTATATTCAATTTACATGTTGTGAAATAATAATAACTGTGGTAACTGCAGTTTGTTGAATGTTGCTGTATGTTGCACCATGGTCTGTGGAGAAACATCTCAGCACACTACATACGTATACACAGTTACTAATAACAATACAGAAAACCTGAACCTTGAACCTTAGTAACAAAAAGGCAATGTTTCTTCCCTATTAGTTTATAGTAAAAATTGTTGTATTGCAAAATTCTCACTGCTACAGGTTTTTCTGTATTCCTATCAATATGAGGACTCAAACAGAATAATACACACACACACACACACACACACACACACACACACACACACACACACACACACACACACACACATATTCACACATATACACTCACACACACACACACATGATTTCACATGATTCAAATGTGTGAGTCAGTTGCGCATGAATGAAATGTGTTACATCAACACAGTTCTTGCCAAATGTAAGAAAACTGAAAGACAGCAGTTGTTCTGACATGTTTTATTTATGTGCAGACACCTAACACATTTGAGCCACATATTCTTTTTCCGCTGGACATATTGTTTTCCACAAAAGGTTTAGCTTGACCTGACCATCTCCCATCAGTACAGGGTGGCTATTCAACAGAGGAGCTTGTTAATTGCAGGAAGTGAAAAATTATCTTTCATGGGTCACTGCTTATGAAGTAGAAAATGAGGTTGTGTCAACAACACTGAGAAGGGACACATTCTGCTCCACGTGTTTGTGCATGTGAGTGCACGGGTGGACCGTGGCAGGTGGAACGGTTCGGATTTTTGATGTTTATCTTAGCCTCAGCTTGTATAAAGTGGGCCAGATAACATTGCAGTCGCTCTTTCTCCAAGATCTGAACTGCTGCCTGTTATGCCAGGATTATGACATGGTGCAGACCGGGCTTTGTAAGCACTCAGGTTTACACTGTAAGCTTCTGCGGGAGAGCTCAAAGGCCTGTCGCCCTGGTTTTTCCCAACTGTCACTGTACAGTAAATGACATCAATGCTATCCCAGAACTCTGGGGTCTGAGTTTTTTTTGTCTTTTCTTACTCAAGTACACCCATTGTAACACAACCTCACATGCTGGCTGCCAGTACCAGCTGCCCATTAACAGCAGATCTGCAGATCTGTGTAGCTTTAAAAAGCAAACTATTCTCCTCTGCCTTCTTTCAAATATCAGAACTTCTATTGCACTTTCAATCTTCTTTTATTTTTCCTATATATCTTCTGTTATTGTATATTTATTTGATCTATATTCTTTTATATTCAATTCCTGTAAAGGCTTGGCTTAACATACCTCTTGAGACATTACAGGAGCACAAAATGTTTTTATTAACAGATTTTGTGGAGAGTAATGCATTCCTATTGCTCCATGAAATGTTTTGATAATGCAAAAGTTTGGGTTTTGGTCAAGTTTGTCAAGTTTGTCAACAATGTTTTGTTGAAGTGTAAATAGATACATATCTTCTACAGAGGACATGCCTATGTTGATGCACAGTTACTGTAAAGTATTTATTGAATAAATCATAATGGAAAAAAACAACTGGCCATTGGCCCCTTATTTCCAATATATGTTTTATTAATATACCAATATATTACATATGTCACATTTTCTCTGTCGAGGATGTGTACTTTTTACTTCTAAGAAAGATAAATGACTGTATTTATAGAGTAAGACGGTTGGTTGGCCTTTCACTCTGACCGTTTTTTATCATGCACATAGTTTATAACAGGCATACAAACCCAGATAACACAAGGTCAGGCTGCTCTGCACAGCTCGAGTAGAACATTATGTAACTGTTTCACTGGAGTGGTGAATGGTGAGATATTAAGTGTTGAACAGATGCTGCTCATATGTAACAACCAAACCCAACTGCGAGTTTTCACAATCATATTAAACCTGTAATGAATAACTGTGCCTCAAAGAACAGTTATGGAGAATGTTAGTATAAACTAAGATTTCAGTTAGTTCATATTTTGTGTCAGCAAAAGGGATTTTCACAGAAATCAACATTGCATTAAATTACTTTTAAGAGAAGTTCAAATGCGGTTCTCCAAAAGTCCAGCACACTACACATGTGTGATCTGTACTGTATTGTACTTTTTTTCTTGTTGCCATGTGTGTCTCAGTGTAGGCTTAGACGAATCCCTTGTGATATCTTTCTTGGGCAATCTAACCAAATCTGTCCTCTGTACAGATTCTTATTGTTTGCGTTTCCTTTTGTTCCTGTCTCTCTGTCCCGCAGCGCTGTCCTGCTCCACTGACCTGCTGCCCCAGGCGCAGAGGAGCAGGCCAGGTAATCCGAGACCCCCCCCCCCGCTCCTAACTTTCCTCTGCGCAAGCCTCTTTATGATGCACAAATTCTCTCTCTCTCTCTCTCTCTCTCTTTCATTCTTTTACTCTCTCTCCTTCCACCCCATCCGTCGCTCCCTCCCTTATACTCTGACCTACTTTTCTACTGACCTGTTTATGCAGGCTCCCGCGCGCTCCAATCAAATCGGAGGGACAAAAAAGGGGAAGCACAGCAGAATCCTGCCGTCGTTGGGGAATGTCACCTTGCCGATGCGGCAAATGCAGTGGCGACCGCGGCCAGAGCGCTGTGAAGCCCTGCTGTAGTGCATATAGGTGGAGAAAGAAGGAGTGTGGAGGATATTGTGTTATCTTCAAAAGCTTTGCTGTCTTTGTTCATGCAAAGTCCCTCTTACTAGCACACACACGCACACACACACGCACACACACACACACACACACACACACACACACACACACACGTCCTTGTTGCTTTGAGCATGACCTCATTCTGGAAACAGCGAATAAAGGATTTGAGAAAGCAGCACGTTCCAGTGAGAGAGCGCTCTCTTTCTCTCTCTCTCTCCTTCTCTCTCTTTCTCCCCCCCCTCTCTCTCTTGTTCTCTCTCTCTCTAATTTCCATTCATCCTCTCTCTCTCTCCCTTTTTATTTCCCCCAACTCATTTTGGCTCACAGTGCGATTCTGCCGCTTGGCCTGTGTGACCGTGTTTTAGCTCATATTGTGTAACGTTCCCCGTGGCGACAGGTGATCTGGCCAGTGGTTTCATATTAACGGACATGCCATGAAGGAACAGAGTGTAATTTCCCAGAAGTTCAGAACTTAAGTTTGTAGTTCAGATTTCTGCCTGCTCTATTCTTAGGTACCTGTTGGCCTAGATTTGGCAGCACTTTGACGAGTCATTGCAGATCCAGCCAGTTCTGCAGCTGAAGCCAGGTCAGTTGTCTCAGTGGAAACAAGGCCAGAAGGTTTTGTAACATCCTCGTTTAACCCTCTGTTCTCTGCTGCTAGTTGTTTATGCTTCATTAAATTGAGCATGTAATGTTAAGGAAGCACAAAGACCTCCTCTGCTGCACTCAAAGCACTGGCACATGAGCAGTGAAGTTTGCCCTCTTCCCATGAGGCCATGTAAAGGTGGGCAACATGGCAAAATTATACATGGTATGTGCCATGCTAATTAGTTCAGCAAAACAAAGCATCACGTTTGAAACATCTATGTAAAACAGTGTCATGATGTGAACTAAAGTATACAAAAAAGGAACAAGAGGAAAACAACTGGTTAAAATAAATTCACGAAATAAAAATGTTCTGAAATCCTGTCAGTTATTAGTTACTATGCAGTTCATGCCATTACTGAGCACTGGTTGTCAGGCTTTCTGTAATTGATCTAAATCTGTCCTTTTTATGGTACATGCAGTTGTTCAGAGTGCTGGATATACCCACAATATAATCAGAATTGGTCGTACGTGAACACACCACAGCACACAGTGTGAACAGCACAAAATTCTTCCTCTGCATTTAACCCATTCACCAAGTGAAGCAGGGGGCAGCCAGGAACACAGCACCCAGGGAGCAGTGTGTGGGACGGTACCTTGCTCAGGGTACCTCAGCTGTACCTAGTGGTCTTGGGAATCGAACCTAGACTTTCTGATCGCAGGGCAAATGCCTTAACCACTAGGCTACCAGCTGCCCCGAAGTAGTGGTGAATATTAGAGCAAGGTCAGTCAAAAAACAGCACAACTTTTTAGTCGGGCTGCCCTATTGGTTGGTGGGGGGCAGCCATTCAAAACACAAACACCTGCATCTTGTGACACAGATCAGCATAAAGTTTACCTCGTAGATTGCATTTCTACAGTGATTCCATGGAGCTGCTATTTCCCTTAAGAAATTGGTCACACCCTGTCACATTCTATTATATCGGTGGTATATTTTATATGGTAGGACCTCAAATAAGTCCCTGAAGGAGAGCGTGCCTAAATTTCTATCCAGATGCCAGATTTGAGCCAAACATTACTGGATTATTTTTTTAATTGACTCAAAATTGTTTTCAACCAAAATATAACAATGAAATGAGAATACTACTACCATACTTCCTGTTTATATTCAAACATGAGTAAAATGTACAAATGTATATTACATATGTGTATGTACATATATATATGTACATATACATATATATATATATATATATGTTAGTGCTGTTATAAATAATGCGTTAACTATTTGCGATAATTTATTTTCTATAACTCTTTAAGTTATAGCTATGTCGGCGACCAGCATGCCAGAGGAAGAAGCCACTTCACGTGTCCAAATTCCACTTCATGTGTTTGGCTGCGTCTGAAATCGCATACTACATATTGAATCAGTATGTACTGGTCTACTGTTAAAATAGTACGTACTATATAGTATGAATGAGGGTAGTATGCATGGAATTCGGACGTACTACATCCGCTGTGTTCATGTTGTCACGTGACACGTGCCTACATATTTTTTCAATACACTCATCCATATTTAAATATCTAGATTATTTGTATAGTGTACTTTTGTAAAAAGGGATGTAGGACACATGGATGTATTTAAATGTGTGGCTCTTTTGAGTGAAGAATCATTGTCCGTATATAATGTGTTGTACTACCTTCTGCCTTGTCCGTTCTAGTTTGTGTGTTCATTTGTGTTTGCCCTGCGCAAAAATAAATGCAAACTCATTGTGTGTGTGTGTGTATTTGCATCCGCTTGTGTTGGTAGGGCAGCTCTGCCGCACTGCTGCGTTCGGGTTTAGCAGCAGGCTGAGTAAGTAGGGCAGTGTTACGTCAGTGAAGTAACCATGCAGCAGTAGTTCTGGGACAATGTGTGTCAGTGTGTCAATGATATCTCTCTCAGCCAACCCGCCTCAAAGCGGAATATGCAGCCTAAATCGCACTGCTTTGCCTGTACAGGAATGCAGATTAACAGTCTTGCTGCATTCTAGATCATTTTGTTTTGTTTTTTGGTCCAGTCAAGGGAACATTACATTATTTAGATGCAGGTCTGAAACTGAAACTGTGTTATGCATACAGTGTATGCCATCACCAGCCCCTGCAAAATTAGTAAAAATTAAAAAAAAAACCTTCAGAATAATACATTGACATTTCCTAGATTATTCACTTTTACTTTTTATATCGAAAATAGGGCCAACATAATAACACCCATTTGAATATCTATTAAAAGCAGTATAAACTTTAAATGTTTCCATAATTACAGTTTATGTACAGATGCTGTATCACTTCTATTAGCTTAGTGCTATTAGTGCTGTCAGTCTCATTAAGACTAATAGAAACGTTAATCAGATAAATGCTGTCTTTTCATAGAGCAAATTTAGCATGAATCTCATTGAGATGTGAGATCTTTAAAATATAAGCTCTTTGCCCTAGAGCTCTTTCACGTCCTTCTAGATTTCCAGACTCACGTGTCTCATTGTTAGCTGAAAGTTCCTAAGGGTAAATGGTGAGTCATACTACAGAACTCTCTGTTCTATAACGTTTTTATCTCATGTTTGTAATCGTACTCCTTAGAGGGTTCGACGCTGCCGTGTAATGGTACACTCACAGGGAGTGTTGGCAAAAATGTAAAAGTTCATAATTCGAGTATATGCTTTGAACATGTGTACTGACTGCAGACTCTGGGAAGGTGGATTGAAGCAATTAGCCCAAATGGAAGACAAATCTAAATGGAAACTTAACTACATATAATATGTTAGAATGCATTTGACACAAAATCAGCTGTAGGCTAGAAATAAATCAGCCCTATTTAGCCCAATCTTACATTTACTACAACTTTTAATGTCAGTGCTATCTTTTACCTAGTTACCTGTTATCACTAAGTGACATCATCTTTTATTCAGAAGAGGGGATTAGCCTTATTGGCCCATACATATCAGCCACCCCTGACCACTGCTGCCAATCCAGCTGAAGTATATTATCATAACATAATGTGCATACTGTAGAGTCATAAGTATAAAATTACATTAGGAGCAATACAACAGCCCAATAAAGAAGATAAGAGGCCCAGTTATATTCATAGAGATTTGAGCCTTTATAAGAGGTAGTAAATGTATTAAAAGAGGCTGTATCAAAAGTAAAGATGAAGAAGACAAATGTCAGCACCAGTTCATAAAAGCAACACCCTTTTTATTATTTTTTTCATTTTTTGAAATGCACCCATCCTTTTTGATGAATATTAGTGTTTTAACATCACATATCCATTTTAAAACAGAGATAGCAACAGCATTGCAACCGTCTGCTTCATAGCTACACACAAGTCTTGCTTAATTTTTTTTTACTTTTTCATGAAACCATCAGCAATAAACACAAACATCACTGATTTAATACACATTAAAAGGACGAGGGAAGAACAGGGAGTAGATGGAAGTGGGGTGCCATTACATACCACGGTAAACAAGAGAAAACAGGAAAATGGGACAACACTTTGTCCAAAAATTCAAACAGAATTAAAAAAAGAACTTTAAAAAAGCACAGAACACAGTGTTGTCCATGGTAGGAAAGACTTTACATTTATACATAAGTGCTGTATGTCAGACATGACATGTAGACTTGAAGTAAAAACAAAAGACAAGGGGTTTGTGGTTCTGAATGAGACAAACTACAGAGTATTAGTAGTTTTTTTGTTTTAGATACTTCAGATTGTCCCTAATATGATTATCTGCATTGAATAATCAGAGAAGATAGGTTCTGAAAATGCAGCCTTGACTAGCTGAAGGGTTTAACTGAAAGTTCATCATGCCGATGTAAGTAGGATACCATTCCCATGAACCAAAGCTTGGGAGAGCAAGATTTTTGTTGCTGTTGTTGTTTTGTTGTTACTACAATACTGTTTTACTGACATTCCTATAATATTGGTTGGACCTAATAATTATTTTTTGTACTATTTTTTTGTAATGGACCTGCATTACCTAAGAGGTAATCTGAGAAACCTTGACCTTAACAGAGTTTAACAGTGTTTTGAAATTTAACATAGCTCAGCTTAGTTTTTTTAAGGATTTGGGGCATCTTTGATTTTCTTTCAAAAAGGTAAGTTGCTGAAAACATTGAGAACTTTCAAAGTAACAATAAAAAACAAACTAACAAAATATCCCTAACTTGTGGCATCTCAAACAGTAAACACAATGATACTGTACAGTATTTCTGACGATGACAAATCCGTGAGCCATCTCAATCCTGTGTGCCCTTTTACAGTCTTTATTTTTTTTTAATCAACAATGTTTTTTTTGTTTTCTTCTTAAAATATATATTTATATGTAATATTTATATCACAGTAATATACAAAACCAAGTGCTTGAACAAAAAGTGATAGTTGGGGTTGTGGGCATGACTGCAGAAACAGAAATAGGGAAGGTACGGAATTTAAAGCCATTGTCATTCTTTGGTCAAGGGAATGCTCCCAGAATGCTCAGATGTTTGGTATATTTTGTGGTGACCGGCCCTCTGATTTGACATAAAAATGGACACAAATCATTCGGGGCACTTAAACTTCTATATTTACAATTAGTGTGTGGGTTACTTTGCCTCACAGATGGTTGATATTGCCATGTTTGCTGTTACATTGACATCATGTTATGACAAAGTGAATATGGACAAATGGGAACAGTTCACTCTTTCCTTTCATTTCATTTGTGTTGTTGTGTTAGGAGACACAGAAAGTCTTCAGAGTCTTTACATTTTTATACAGTGCACCCAGAAGTTCTGCTATTTCCATGTCTCTGGTTCCCAGTGGAGGTTGGAAGAGGCTGAAGGATGATGCCTGTAATTTGGGGAAAGGGGAGTTCATGTAGTCTCTGAAGGCATTGAAGTACCCTATATACTGTGATTAAAATGTCCTTCAACAGTTTCTACAGTGTCCCTCCCTCTTAGTCATGTCTCTTATTCCTACTGTTGCGCACACTGGGATCTTTCTTCCCACAGTCCATACTTCTTTCCTCTGTTGAACTGGCCTGCTTGCAGAACCCTATGTCTGGCTGGCCGTCGCTCTCTTTACAAGCCTGAAGCTGCTGGCTGGCTTGAGGCAAGGCCAGGTAAGGGTGCTGAGGTAATGGGTGAGCAGTTGGTGATTCTTGAGTTGCTGCTCCACCATTACTTAGGGTTCTGTGCTTGAGGCGCAGTTTGTGGGGTAATGCCGTGCCTTTGACCTCTGCTTGGCTGTCTCTGCTTTGGCTTTGTGGGGAGGAGTTTGGCTCTCCCTCCAGAGGGGACTGCTGGTGGTAGCTACCTGTGTCAGAACTGGATGAAGATGGGCACTCGTCATCCGTGGAGGCGTCTTTGTCAGAGCTGCGAGGATCACCATCGCTCGAGGAGGTGTCCTTTCCTGAGTGACTCCGGTAGTACTCCTCATTCCTTGGACCTCCTTCATAGGTCAGCACTGGGGGCTCTTCATCCTGGGGGCTGTGGAAGGAGATATGGTACATTGGTGTCTCTTCACTTTCTTCTTGCCGGTGGAAAAGGTCCGGTGCTGGGGCATCACTATTTTGGGTATCGGCCGCTAGTAGTTGATGTCGGACCCTGTACGCTTGCCTTTCTGTTGCTTCTCCTTCTGTGTACTCATAAGGTGGAGAGTCCAAAGTTTTCCTCTCTAGCTGTTTGGTCACCTCTGCTAGGCTTTCAGTGCTACCAGGTGGTCCCTCTGTAGACTGGGACAGGTTCTGTGGCAGTTTCTGCTGAGTCATTTCCTGAGCTCTGGAACTCTCTACAGAATATGAAATGCTGCTGGAGCGATACAGGATGACACTTCTCTGAGCAGTCTGGACTGGAGGTGCAACAGCATTGATTATGGTCTCTTGATGCCGCCGTTGCTGTTGGTGGTTATGATATCCTGAATGGAAGGTATGGTGATGATGCTGTGTGGGCAAGTCACGATGGACATTGAACATGACCTGTGTACTTGTGCCATTTGCAATTTCCATCTCTAGCCCTGCCCCTTCCTGCTTGATATCGTAGCTCATTGGCTCTGGACTGTCACGGGAAGAGCCATCCGACATGTCTGAAAGAGAACCTCGAGGGGAGTATTTTACTAGTTGGGCACGTCCTTCCCCTCGGCTAGACTGCTCAGTCTCTGAGGAATCAGAGTTCATCATCACTTGAGAACTACTGGAGTAGCCACTAGGATAGAAATGACTGGAAGAAGTAGAAGAGCCTCCAGATGTTCCACTGACTGTACCGCCAATCTGCTGACTCTTCTCCATGTATGAGGCTGCACTTATGAGGCCAAACCGGAGTTTCAGCTGCAGGAGTTCTGTTTTTAGGCGTACATTTTCGTCGTTCAGTGCAATAACCCTGTTCTCCAGGACCATGTCATTGAGTCGTCGTTTTTCCCGAGAGCGTTTGGCAGCCTCGTTGTTCTTGCGACGCTTCTCCCAGTAGGAGGCATCCTTCTTCTCATCAGAGATGAACTCTCGCTTGCGCCGGCAGCTCATATTTGGCTTGGATTTTACAAGGCGAACCGGGCGAGAGTTACCTTCAGGCGAAGGGAGAGTGTTGTAGTCTGAGAAAGTTTCCGCGCTGTCTAGAGATTGATCAACACTTGAATTTATGCTTTCCATTGTTCTTCAGAGGGATCCAGTTTGGAAGCTTGTTGCTGCCACTAGAAACCCTTAATGATATAAGGGATGGGGTGAAGGGGAAAGATTATCAGACTGACTGTAAGATCTGTCTCCTTTCTGCAGTCTTGATAATGACTAGGTTGCTGGATCAGCAAAAATTTTATGAGGTGTTTTAGCGCCAGAAAAGGTGAACCTCATTGATTTTGTTGATGTTGCTGTAAAAGACTTGCTTTTTTCAAGTGTCCAAGTTGGCCAAAAAAATTAAGAAGAGATGAGCCTCTGTTACAGTCTCCTGCATTTAACCAATGCTTGGAGGCCCTCAATGTGAACAACGTTCTTTTGCTCCCGAGGCTCAGCTCGTCAACACACAGTAATTTTAAAACACTACAAGTAGGACAAAGCCAAACGGGGTGAAAGAAGTGGAAAAATTCTAGATGTCTGGAGAATGTGACACAATTAGCTTAGAGCCTCTCTGACCCCTTCTCTTTGTTTGTTTTCAGGTTTTTTTTTTTTCCTTTTTCAACAGGGCTGTGTCAAGCTGTCAGAGATGTGCCCCAGTGCTCCAGGCGTATTGCAGGATGTAGGTCACTCAGTCTGTCTCAGCTTGCCAGCCTCTTGGGGAGGGGTGCAGCCTCTCTCTGAAACTCCAGCTGGCTGTATGATAAAAGGCTGCGGACACAAAAGGGGGAAAAGAGTAGATGTGTTAATCCCTAGAGAGCATAAGACACACTTATGATCACAAGAATGAAACACTTAATGAAATGATTTATTTAAAAAAATTTCCCCCCTTTTTTGGTCAGGAAGAAAAAATGCTTCTTGGCTCCCAGTATGCCTGGAGAATCAAAGGATTCAGAAATGGAATGTTTTACTGCATCTGCCTCATATCCCTTCACCTCATGCTTAGCACGTCTGGTTTTAGTTGGATGGTCACCCTTGGCAACCACTGAATAGTGTCTTGTGGCTGGTAACCACTGTCTGACCTTCTTGGCCCTGCTATTGATCTCCTCTGTCTGTGACCCATGATCTCTGCTCTCTGTCTAGATCCACTCTATTATGATGTAATGGCAACAAAAGAGTGCGCTGAGGTCCTGGACCACAATTTCTACCGTTTTAAAGAAGGTTTGAATTTCTACATGCCACAAATGAACGCTTGCGTTAAATCCATTTGTTCGGATCACCCACTGCTAACACTCACAGCTTTAATAAACCCTTTGTGCAGAATTCCCCTGCAGCATCGAGAGCTGTAATCATAACTACATGTCTGGCAAGCGTTAGTGACGAGCGCATGACTTGTTTTTACATTTTGAAACGTTAGCCTGTATTACATCACTGAGGGTGCGGGAAGCAGAGTGAGGCTAAAGTGTAAGCTTTTGAAACATTAACATGGACATTACTGCTTCTCCGCTTTGACTACACGGTCTGCTGAACAGATCTGGGAGGCAGCCAGCGTAATAGATCTTTCAGGTGTGATCGTGTAGGGTTCCCTCCGTATCTGGGTCATGAGCTAGATTCCAAAACAGTCAGGCAGAAAAATACGACCAGACAGGCTGTGTTGTTATTTTCAGCGGATAAACCACTAAAGCACTATCAGGCGGATGCTGATGAAGGTTAAGACATATTGGTTTAACTATAAAGGACAAGCAAGAAGCGCAGTGATGAAAGAAGTCATGACAGATAAATAGAGGTTAGCAAAAAGCATGTCACATTGCATACTTTTTGAAGGGCTTACAATATAGGTCAAGTTTGTGGAATAGGGCAGGGCAAGGAAATGCTGTGTAGTGCAAACATAGCTATGACACAGGAGTGGTCCCAAAACCTCACCTGGCTAAATACATATTGTACAAGAAAGTAAATAGACTCTACAGCTGCTATTTCATGTGTCTACGGTGTTCTGTAATGGCCTAAAACATGTTTACAGGCTGTAACATTTACCCATGTTTAACTGGAGGTGGCTGGTTTTTGTGTCTGGTATGTTTTCAGATGGACAAGCTAAGAGTTCATGTGACAGATGGGGCTTTGGTGACATTTAGCTGTTGAATTTATTATTGTGCTCCTCATTTAATATTGTGCCCTGTGGTGCACTGGGGCGGGTTAATTTAATAAAATCTGAGACGTCAGAGGGTAAGGCATCACAATGTAGCACTTGTGTGGAAAGTGAAAGAATTTTCTTGGAATTTCACCTTGTGTCCTGAAAGTCAAATATATCCTTCTCCAGCCACAGCTGGAGTATTGAATTACAGTCAAGCATATCTGGTGCTTCACTGACTGATACTGATATTCACAAAGATTAGAAATTGGTTTAAAATCTATTCTATCTAATCTATGTTTTCCAACCTGAAATGTATAATCACATGCATCACCACCGAGCACTAGCATTGAGGCCTAATTATGATGCTGAAAGTTCAAAACGACTAATGCGTTTTGTACCACACCCTATTGTTTAAGCAGACAATGTTCTGTGTAACACTGGAGTCTGTTTTTCCCAGTAAACTCTGAATCAAAGTTACATAACTGCAGACAGACAGCCCCCCCCCCCAACACACAATGTTTGCTATGAAAATATGTAAAATACATGTAACCCTTCTCTGCTTCACACTGACCAGGTCATTTTCTGCTGACCTATTCCAATTATCATTAGAAAGTTCTCCACTGAGAAGAGCTAATAAGACTAAAGTCATATGTTTGAAAACAGAGAAGGTTCATGGACTGGTGGTTAATGCAATATTGAAAGGTTAGTACACTGGGACCTCAGAACTGCACTTTAAGAGGCTCAGAGGGAAGAAACAGAGACTTTCTCGCCTGCTGGCCCACTGACCCAGAAACCGGGCAGCGCGTGAGGCAATGCTGGCTTTTTTCCCTTGCGCTCAAATATAGGTCAGGAGTACTTCGGTAAGAGCTGGAGCGACAGAAAAAGCGAAGGGGAGGCAGAGAATTAGCTAAAAATAGAGAGAGGTGAGAAAAGGATTGGGGGTGAATGAGATAAAGACGGAGACAAAGAAGGATGCAGCAAGGGGAGAAAGGCAGTGCTGGGATGTTGTTTTCAAATGAGAGACTTGAAAGCCAGCAGTTCTAACAGCTCACGCCCCACAATCTGTGCTGATTAATATTAAAACAAATAGTTGAAAGCAGTATTTGATGTTCCCATGCATAAAAGTTCTTTTTTTTCATTTAATTACAATAAATACTAAAAACAACAGCAATGGCTTCGATAAGATGCCTTAATTTTACATTGTGATTATTCCCAGCTTATCAGTCCAAAAATATCAGGAACAATAAAGCCAAAATTATCTCTAACCCAGACATGGCTTTTGTAAGTCATATTCAGATATGACAAACAGCACAGGCAGAGAAAAGCAAGCTAAAATAATAGATTTAATATAAGTCATCTTGTGGGAACTACATGAATGAATAATCCTGACTCTTCGTCAGTGTGTTTTAAGGTTGCTATGAGTGAATTTATGTCATTAATCTGCTTTGTTCGTTTAAGCATGTTTAGACACAAAAGCAACAATAAACATAATACTAATTATTATTAATCTAGTATTCCTTTAATGCTACATAACTATATATACAACTATTAGTAAAATGTTATAAATATACAGACAAAAATTGTATTAATAGCAGCTTCATGTTCATAGCCGCTGGGAAAAACTCCACAGGGCTCAGTCTGGGCGAGGCATGGAAACAGTAATTCAGCTCAAGAGTTTGGTGCACGTGTTGCTTCGGGGTTGTTTTAAGTAATGGAAAGAGCAGAGGACGGCAATGGTGCAGGGTTTCAGCCAAACGACTGACCCCTAGGGTCGAATAATGTTTGCCACGTGGGGGGTGGAAGGGGGGTAAGGGGTGGCTCTTCTAAGCCCCGAAATTCCCCGTCTTAGTCTATCTTCCCAAGAAAAAGGGCGGTGAATCTCGGACAGCCGGGCACGGATCCAAGCCTTCTATAAACACTCACATATCACCCTCGCCTCGCTCGAACAAGGAAAAAAAAAGGCGGTCTGGCCTAGTCCATGTGCTCGTCAGTCACATGTGCTCTCGTGCCCTACAAAACTCGGTAATTTGCCTCTCCCTCTAAGCCACATTGGCCCAATAACGACGCGCCTCCTCCTCCGCAAGTGTTTTTTCCTTATATCTGCCCCCCCTCAACCCAATGCCAAGAAATCCAGAGAAAGTCAGGATCCAGGCCACAGTGCACAGTAAATAAAATCAAGTTCACAGCCTTGAACTTCAGGTCAAACAGGACACAAACACACACTCTAACATGCCAGCCCATTTGCTTTTCTAATTGCTTTCCTCATAATAACTAAACACATCTATTATAATAATCATAAAAAGTATGATGACATTAATCAATACCCACTATTGACTAGTAATAATGTTTATAATTGAACAAGGATGTAAAAAGGCTTGGATAGGCTGCACCTCGCCCCTTTTTTTCCTTGTGTGAGTGTTCTTTGTTATGGCTGTGAGGGTTTATTTTGGTGGGCTTGCATTGCTCCTGCTCCCTCCCTCCCTCCCTCCTTCCCTGCCTCCCTCCCTCTAATATGACCTACATTCGCGCGCACACAAACAAACGGGGGTCTGCACAGACCCCTCTTCAGCCTTGTGCTCCATAACACGGGGGTGAGGGTGGGGGGTTCCGCAGATTGCGTCATCTCTTTTGCGGAAAGGGGTGCATTCACGCCGCCGAAAATAGAGTATAAAGGAAAAGCTCGCGTGTTTAGTCTCTCAAAAGCAAGTGTTAAATTGCGTAACGAGCAAAGGAACCGCCTGTGCAAGGGTGACGTAATGATTTGGGGTCTGCTCGAGATGTCACTGCAGCCCATGCCTGTTTTATTAAGTATTAGACGCTCTATTACATAATAAGAACAATATCAATATCCTAATCCTTTCCTATTTGGGAACAGATGTAAACAGTTTCGTTTTTAATAAATACTGCGACACTTTCTTTATTAGTCTGGGGCCAACTTTCTCAACACAATGTCAGTTCCAAAGTGGCTGCGTTTAGCTAGTCATGGTGGACTTGAATGCAGAGAAAAACCCCGACTTTAGTGTTTATCTCCTGGAGTATCAGCCTTCAATGACCAGCATCAGACTAGAACTCACAGATCATTTCTGTAGTAGCAGGTGTTCCTAAAAACAGGCTTAATGTGTTCGAACATTATGGACAAAAGTATTGGGACACACCTTTTTTTTTAGGGTTCAGGCTAGGCCCTTACTTCCAGTGAAGGACAATGTTAATGCTTCAGCATATTAAGATATTTTGGACAACGCCATGCTTCCAACTTTGAACGGAGTTTGGAAAAACCCATTTTCTATTCCAGCATGACTGTCCCCCAGTGCAGGTTCAAAAAGACTGTGGGATGAACTGGAACTGAGATTCTCGTCCAATCCCAGTGACTGACCTCACAAATACTCAACAGAATGAATGGGAATAAATTCCCACAGAAACACTCTAAAATCTTATGAAAAGCCTTCAAAGAAGTGTGAAAGATGTTAGAGCTGCAAAGTCTATGTATTCCATATTAAAGTCTATGTATTTGAATGCAATGCCATTAAAAAGTGGTCAGGCGTCCCAAAACAATTGACCATATAGTGTATCCAAACAGAAACAAACTGCACACCTCACCCAGTACGAGTACATAGTACACTTTTTAGCACTACGATAACCTTACGACCAGATAAAAAAACACATTTTTGGTAGTTTATGAAACGACCAGGTGTCTCCTTTTGTAGTTCACTCTAAAGCCTTACCACTTAATTCTCTGTAGTGAAGGGGCTCGTCCCAGGAAAGGGTTAATAGGTTTTGACTCGCAACGTAAACAGCCGTGTTAACCTCACAACGATCGGGCAACACGTGACGGCCAGAAGCGTGTCCGCAGTCCCTTCCTCAGTGGGTCACTCTCGTTTTTATATATTAGTAAAAACTGAATAATAAAACAATAGCCAGCACAATAGAACCGGAGTCCCCTGGTGTTTAGTGTGGAACATAACGCACAAGCAAGGTGAGCTCCAAGCATTTCAGCCCTTCAGCAAGACACAAGACACACTGGTGTTCACAGAGCAGCCCAGGGTGGCTCTGTGAACACCAGTCCAGCTCAGGAGCACAGAACCAGAGGGAGAGAAACCTCGCCTTGGGCTTGTAGCGGGTAAAAAGGAGCACACAAGCAGGACAGCTGCAGACAAAAGCCCGGAGAGTCTGGATGGCACAAGGCGTGCCAGGACAGGACAACGTGGAGTAAAATGCACAATGCGTAAATGATTTGGTGACAAAGCAAAATAAATTACATTTCAACAAAATCCACACAAAGTCGTAAATGTCCAGCCTTACCAGGGATGCGCTCACGCAAGTATCCACATGAGTGCTTGCTTCTGGACTCTCAGGGTCGGGGTGAGCTCGTCTCGAGTTGTGCTTCACGCAGGCACGCGTTTCAACGTCTTCTCTGTATTTTGGTTCCTCGTGTTGTGTTGTTGAACTGCTCCAGCTCTCCTCTTCCCTCCCTCCCTTCCTCTCTCTCTCCCTCCCTCTCTCTCTCCTGCCTGCCTGTCTCGAAATGTATGTTAGTAGGTCACTCGTTGCATAACAGGACGCTTTGGGTGCCTAGTCACGTTTTCGTTCTCTCTCTCTCTCCGTCTTTGCAGGGACTTTGCAGAGAGAGAGAGAGAGGGTGGGAGGGACTAGGCGCAAGGCCAGGAACCTCAGATACAGGGAGAAGATGCACATAACACGGTTGGGGGGGGTACAAAGAGAAGGAGAGAGAGAGATAGAGGAGAGAGAAGGAGAGACACAGAGAGAGAACTCAAAACCTACAAAACTAGGAGACATTTTTAGCAACAAACCCTCAAAAGAAGATATAAAAATAAACTTTTTTTCTTAAATAGGAGGATGCGTGGAGAGCGAGCCATAGCTGTTCTGACACGTTTATGATGATGATGATGATGATGATGAGTGTAAAGAATGTGACCATCTTGTTCCTCTCTTGTTTTTGTCTTGTTTGGTGATCAGCCCCAAGCGCTCCGAGTGACGTAACCCTACTCATGTAGCGCCATTCATGCACTGACAATGTTTTACATAGCTTTCCATACCTTCAAAGAGTTTTACGCAGCTTTACACTGTTTGTAAGCCTAACAGACATACATGGAAAGAACATGAACACGTTTGATGCGTTATAACGTGTTATACGATGTTAAGCTGTGTGTTAATCCTGCAGCTCAGGAGGAGGTTCTCCACAGTGTGTTGTAATTCAGTCTGTTGTATTTTTGGACACTGAAAGATTAAAACCTGTTGTTATCTGTTAGTAAGGTACATTATTTAGAACTCCTTACTTCCAATGAAGAGCAATCTTAATGCTTCATAATATCAAGACATTTTGGATAAGAACATGCTTCCAACTTTTGAGACCGGCCTTCTCGTCCATCGGTCTCTGACCTCTATAGCACACATTTCCCAGAAACACCCCAAATTCGTGTGTAAAGCCTACCAAGAAGAGTAGAAGCTGTCATAGCTGTGAAGGGGGGACAGACTCCATATTAAAGAAGAATTCAATTACATCATCATTAAAGTCCATGGTGATGTAATGGTCAGGCATCCCAATACTTTTGTCCATATACTGTAGCTCAGATCATGTACTCTGAGAATTAAGAGCATGGCTCACATGTGTGGTACGTTACTGCATGTTACTGCCACAGCCTAATATATCTGCATATAGTTGGTGCATTCATCTGTCTGGTGTCTGTCTGCCGATGCTAATTAAGGTGCCAGAAATAACTGTGGGAGTTTTCAATGGCAAATCATACCACATGCACTAACAAGACCTTTCTTACTCCATCATTACTCCTCTAGGCAACACACTGAATTATTTAATCCTTTGTAAATCTTCCCTCATTGTGACTCACAAATGTCTGTCAGGAAAACGACTAACGATAAGTAATTGTTTCAATCCAAATTAAAGACAGTCCAGTGCCACCTCAGCATGAAGACTTGTACTGGCTTGGAACTGGATTGTACTGAGCATTGCATTAGTGTCCAGTGTGTGGTTATCACAGTGTATGACTATATCAAAAATCCCAAACCCTTGTGTAACAAAACGGTCTTTTTGGACTGTACCTATTAACCAAGTTTAGGGCACCAAATAAAAAAAGTCATACCATCAACAGTGACGGTATGGCTTTATGAGGCTGTCCTATGTTTGTACATAGACAAATACTGCGCTGTTTCTTTTTTTGTTCCTCGTTTCATGGCCATCATATCAAAACCATTCATCTCCACTTTCTTACCAATTTCATTTTTCTGCATAACTTGCGTTCAGCAGCTGTGCTTTACATTGTGTGCACATTTTTGTGTGAGAAATGGGCTATTAGAAATGGTCAAACATGCCTCTGAGGAAAATCTTATTATATTAACGTGCCTTTCATTTCCATTTTTCTTGAATAGTGAAATTTTCAAAAACATGCCAAATCTCGACTGATCGATGATCCTCTTCTTTTGTCCAGGAATGGCAGCTTTCATGAAGATAGCGACAGCCTTGAACTTGCCACCTCTCCTCCTCCTCCCTCGTCTCTTGTCCTAGGGCACTCCCAACCCCCTTTGCACCCCACCCAACCCCACCCAGCTTCAGCAAAGAACAGTTCCCATGGCAACTGTCGCACTGCCTGCCTAGCAACAGGCGCAGTCTCCCGCCGAATAGCAGTGGGGCAGGGGAGGAGCGGGGTGAGGGGGCAGAAGGGGTGAGGGGGCTCAGGACTGCGGTGTGTGTGGTGCGTGTGGGGTTGAACAGGGGGGTGACCTCATTAAAACAAGCTCTTTTGGCTCAATCCCAGCCATCATTCATTGCCTGGCATGCGACATTGCCTTAATTTGCTCAGAGGCCAGTCTGTTCCTCAAATGGAGGAGGCTAATAGAATTTTACCTAGTCGTTTGAAACCACGTGGCTCAGACTGGAGCTCAGATTAGGATGAGAACAGTTTGGAGCACATGAGGTTTGCATGTTCTTACATAGGAAGATGGGAGTGTTCAACCATTTTGCTTATCTTGAACAAAATTCACGGTGGAGGCCCACTGTGGTGACGACAGGAAGGGAAATCATGAGGCGTGTACCGATCTTCTGATAAGGGGTCAGGGTAACACTGGAGGGGGCTGTGACATTCAGTCTTTTATTTTTATCCTTCATGAATAATTAGGTTTTGTCGGAGCAGATCTGTTCATGCGAAATTACGTCATGCTTTTAGTCTTTGAAAGTGAAGGGTTGGTATGAAGGCTAAAAAACATTGAGTAGGCTTCACAAACAGATGCACTGAACATAAACACGGCTGTTTCAAGAGTAAGACAAAATTCTATCAAGTAATAAATTGCATTAATACGGAATTGTATTACTTTGATTAACTGCATTCCTTTTTTGATTGGTGCTGCTTGCATTCATTTCATAGTAAGTCCTGTAATATCCATAGCATAGATTTATGCTTTGTTTTGTTTACGGACCACTACTGTCATTTACAAACAGTGGTTTTGGGAATATAATATATGAGAATATATGAAAACTAAATCATATTATACGTGGGCCCATGATCACGAAAGCAGTTGAACAATGAGCCAAACAGAAATCAAATTAATCTGCTGCCCTCTAGAGGATGATGAGGATTTTGAAGAAATAAATGCCTCACGAAAGGTGTTTTATATTTATTCAGATTTTATACTTTCCAGAATGTCTTCTACAAATAATAAATTTTCTCGAAGTATGTTTAAATATAAAGAACACGGATTATATAAGAAACATCCTATTTTACTACTTCTGGTTACATTTGGCCACATGCAGTGTTTTGATGACTAGTTCTCTTAACTAATACTTATATTTAATTATAAAGACCGACAATGTTCTTTTGGGAAGCACAGTGGAACTGTACTTTCCAGAGTATTTTTGGATTTACGGTAGATTTTTCCTTTTGTACTTTTGCTTATTTCTTTCTCTTTTACATTTTAGCCGTTCAAATGTAACTAATTCCTTCTGCGTGTAATTTCATTCTGGGATTCTGTGCTGTTGGTAACAGCATCTGTTCTGCCTTGTGATTGGTCACAAATCTGACTTTTACATGCTTTATTTTTGACCAAATATAAATTTTAAAAAAGGATAGAGCCAACTAAACTTTTCGGACTACTCTGTTTTTAAGAGACTTTTTTTTTGTATTTCTACACATACATTTTCTTATAATATATATTATTTTGACTTCCACTTAAGTCATCATTCCATACCAGTATAGTGTCAGTGCCAGTACTTTTAACTGAGTGAGGGTTTAGCTCCTCTACACAGTGCTATGACCTCCTTTCATGAATTCTGATGTAGACTGCACCCACAATAAAGTTTCCTCTTATCACTGCTGTCTTTACACCAAGGCATGTTTGGTTCTAAAGATTTTACATGTTGATGATTAAGTTCAAGTTTACATATTTCTACAGCACATTATCATACATAAAATGTCATTTCACATGTTTTACAGAAATACAGAATACTATAAAATATAATATGTTAGAATAATGGGATTGATAAAAGATACATAAATACATAAAAGAAAATTGAAAGTGAAGTAGAAGTGCAATTCGTTTTTTCATAGCTTACAGTAAGTTATGCAATGTATAAATTACTCCTTTAAGCGGACTACCTTAATGATGCGGTTTGAACATGTTGAGGGATATTTGGGGTGTGTGTTTATGGGAGAGATTTGAGTGACTCTTGACTTCTAGTGTTTTATTTTTATCAACATTAGCCTTATAGCTCCAGTGTTATGCTAATTGTTCGTTCATTTATTCACTGTAACTGTGTATTCCTCACTAGGGTCGCGAGCACACAGAGGGGGTCTATGGGCACGAGGCAGGGACACACACCATTCATCCTGCACACACACCATTCACTCACACAATCACACCTACGGTCAGTTTAGAATAGCCAGTCAATCTTTGGTCTGTGGGAGAAACTGGAGACCCCAGAGGAAACCCCACCACCATGATGAGAAAACTCCACACTCACAAGGCAAGGACCAGTCAAACCTCCAACACTGGAGCTGTGAGGCAGCAGCACTACCCGCCACACCACCATGGAGCTTTATACTAAACATTTGTGCTCCAAATATGCCATGTATGCAGTGTAATAGTGTAATTTTTTTTTGCCAAATCATTTTTTTAAACAATTCTCTAAATGACATATAATAAAACACAGTACAGCCAAGAATTCACTGTAAAAAGTAAGTAAATGTAATATTTTATTCTTGTGGAAAAGTACATGTCAATTAATTCCATGCCTCACTTATTTGCCCAATTACAGTCTGGATTTTTTTTTAATTCCTAAGGAAGACACAGTAAAGAGAAGGTTTATTAAAACTAAACAGCTTCATTCCAGGATTGAATCCCAAACAGTAATAGTAAATAGTAACCATCCTTCATGGAAGAAATTCTTATGAGCCTCACTGTAATGAACACCCACAGGAGACCGTACAGCAGAGAAGTTTAGCCTTTGACTCACCAGGCTAAACCTTCCTGTAGCATGACTAATATATGAGTCCCTACCTGTCGGGGTCATACCACCTGCGCATCTGAAATTCACATGAATAAGTGTAATTATTATGTTTCTCCTCGTTTCCAGTAACAAGCCACCTGACTGTGATTACAGATAGAGATAGAGCAGCCAATGTTGTGGGGGAGTAGTAGCCCCCTTCGACCCCCATGAGAGAGAGTTGGGTGAGTGCCAAGCCCAGGTGGAGCTTTGTGGTCTTACATAGGAAATGTAAGACCACAAAGTAATATTTTGTTTCTGGATATACAGTGCTAGAGA
The DNA here is from genome assembly GCA_037974605.1 of Nannopetersius ansorgii. NCBI lineage: Eukaryota > Metazoa > Chordata > Actinopteri > Characiformes > Alestidae > Nannopetersius > Nannopetersius ansorgii. Next base: position 10,497,298 of record JBBPDE010000026.1, on the reverse strand, counting down.
GGAAAAAATCAACCACTGAATGTGCATAATCAGATTCATCATTTCCACCAATTTGGTCATTGTGTCCAAACTTTTGACTGGTAGTGTATGATTTGTTTAAAACTATTAAAACTGTTAATATACTTTTAAATTTGCTTATTACAGTTAGTAGCACCTTTATTAGATACAAAGAGACATTACACATCAACAAGTTGTTCTTTTCCGACTTCTTTATATCTAAAATTTTTATAAATACACAATATGTTAAAAATTGGGATGTCTGACCATAACACTAACAGGTAGTGGTGTGCAATACCACAAAATTTGGTATCGATCCGATACCAAGTAAATACAGAGTCAGTATCGCCGATAGCGATAGTGATACAGATACTTTTTTTTTTTACATTTTAAAGGAGGATGCATCATCAAATTGCTAAATCTGAATGAATTTGACTGTCCTTTAAGTGTTTTTGTGTTTATTCCTTTGAATAATTAATGAATTAAAACCCAGGACAGAATTTGAGCAAAGTTATAAATAGAAGTATACTTTATTATCATAATAGCAATAACAATAAAACAATAATAATATTAAAATAAACAATAAGTGAAAATACAATAAATAAAGTGCAATTAGAACAACCCCCAAAGAAATAAGGAATAAAGAAATATAAATGATTAACATTTGTTGCTGAAATATAGTAATTATCACAG
>JBBPDE010000026.1:10466495-10481341 GCA_037974605.1 Nannopetersius ansorgii | reverse complement strand
CAAACTGGAAGTATAAGCACTACTTTTCCCTCGCTGAGGTGAAAGGCAAAAATGTTGAATTTGATAGTTGTCTCTCAAGTTGTCCCACAACAACATTAAAATAGTTTGGATTAGTGTACTATGTTTTATATTTATTTTATAGTTGTATTACATTTTTTTAAAGTAACGCAATAGTTACTTTGCCTGGTAATCAGTAACTTTCATAATGATGCAACTCAGTTACTAACTCAGTTACTATTTGTGAGAAGTAACTAGTAACTATAACTAATTACTTTTTTAAATGTACGTGCCCAGCACTGGTTAAAATGATCTAATCCCTAGCAGTTACTTTCACTAAGAGTTGCCCTCAGTACTCCATGATGCATTCGCTACTTCTAATATATATTTTTAGAACAGGTCATTTGACTCTATCATGCATTAATTTGCATAGAGCCGCTCATTTTCTCTGTATCTGCACACAGATCAGTTCAACAGCATAGAATGCCTCTCCTAATGCTGTCAGCTGTGGTCTGCCAACCGTAAGGAAACAACATCCTGCTCTCTGTATGCACACGCTCTGAAAATCCATTTGCACAGCGAGGATTGAAACAAGGACAGGAGAATGTTAAGGAAGTGCCAAATAAATGCAGTTACACTGAAACCTATTATCCATTTTAGGAGATTCTATTCTTCTGTTAATACGTGTCTTACCTTGTTAATACCCTTCCTCTGTCCTTCTCGTTTTCACCTCATGCAAGCCTCATAATCTTCTGTGTTCAGATAAAACATGTTGCTCCCTTGTGCTGCATTTGTCTTAATAAGAGGTTAAGTGTGCTGACCGTAAAAATATGCAATGTCATTGCATTGTTCAATATTTCCGTATTATGGGTAAGGGTTACTGCCATGGTGTTATTGTTCTTCAGATTAGCATCAATTCACAGGGCATCTTGTACAAGATTGTTGGTGGCATTGACACTATTCTCATTCTTCTATCAGCAATGTGATAAAAAAACTGCCAAAGAATTCTCAAGTTTAGTTTCTTGCTAACTCAGCAATACAGCAATATATGAAACTGCATACAGAAACTAGGGGAGGCATGACCAATTATTTTTAATAGTCAAATAGTCATTCAAAGAAAGCAGTCAATTAGTCATTTAGCTGTTGCCATAATAAAATAAATAAATGAATACTTTTCTCATGTTCTGGGAATTATTGTTCTATTCCAGTTAGGCTCAGACACTGTTCACAGAGTTACTAAAGCAACTAAACTGCAAACTTACATCACACATTTCATAATCTTTTGTTTCATGGATAACAGCAAAGGCTAACGGCTAATGGATAGTGCTACAAATAAAACAAGCCTTAGGCAGGAGTCAGCTATGTATAGGAAAACCATAAGACAAGCTGACAAGTAGAACGCAAAAGCAAGCTAAGGCAACAGAAATGCAATGCTAATCTAATGTAAACAAAGGGTAAACAGAGCAAATAAGAACAACAAACGAAACAGCGGTGGACCAATAGCATAAATGCTGCAGTTATCTTTCTGATTTTAGGTTCTGATTTAACTAGTCAACTTCTGGCCATAGCAGTGACAAATGGATGTATTACCTATCACGAAAGTGAGTTCATGCCATCTTCACAGTTTGTTACTTAACTACCTGTGATTCTGACTTCACTTAAGCAACAATCAAAGCTACAGTAGATCCTCATCCATTAGCCATGTGTTCTCTCAGTCTTCTATTTATTTACATTGCATATTCTCTGTAGCAATAAATAGAATTTGTTCATCCATTATTACTTTGACTGGCATTGTATATCATGACATATGTGATCATCAAAAAATACACCAAAGTAATGCAGTTCCAAGTAGTCTCAATATGACTATGAGCAATATGGAGTCATAAGAATTATAGGCCCTTATACAGATACAACACAAATGAGGGCCAGCTTTGAGAGGATGTCAGCAACAGCGATGCATGGTCCTGTGATGAAATATTGAGCAAAAAGTATTGGATACTGGTGCCATTGTAGTAAGTGATGATTTTCACCTTCTTCAGATAGAGTTTAAGCATTCTCAGCACATCACTCTCTCCTAATCACTGCTCAAGTGTGTCCATCTCGATTTCCTTCTATCATCTGCATCTTCCTCTCTCACACCAATTGCCTGCATATACTGCATCATCATATCCATACACCTCTTCTACACTGCAGCTCCATCCTCAGTATCTTTCTCCCAACACACAACGCAATCTGACTTCTCTGACTTTTCCTCCAAAATGTCCAACTCGAGCTGTCCGTCTAATAAACGCATCCTGTGCATCCTCATTACTCCCAGTGCAAATTTGTAACATTTTCAGCTCTTCCACCACCAGCTCTGCTTCCTATCTTTTCATCAATGTCAAGCTCCAACAACCAAACCATACAACATAGTTGGTCTCACTACAGTCATCCCTACACTCCCTTTTCACTCTTGTTGGTAGCTGCCTGTTACAAACAACTTTTGACACTCTTCCCCACCCATTCCACCCTGCTTACTCTTTTCACCTCTCTTTTACACTTTCTGCCACACTGGACTGTTGACCCCAAGTATTTGAACTCCTCCACCTTCGCCAGCTCTACTCTCTGCATCCTTGTCTTTCCAGTCTCCTCTCATTCATGAACAGGTATTCTGTCTTAGTCCCACTGACCTTCATTTCTTCATCTCTCCAGGGTCTCCTCAATCTGCTTGTCTAATCTACTCCACTGAATTGCTGATGTTCTATTCTATTCTATGTCATTATACTTGGCCAGTTTTATGATGACACTTGTAGACTCCTAAATGAACACTGCTAAAATAACATCAACTTGTACGATTAGTGGGGCTCATGAAGACAAAACACAGTCTAAAGGGTTTATGGTCAAAATATCTGCTAAAGATGACTCAACTCAGTAAAAGTGAAAGAGTTTTTAATTCATTACATCAAAAAACAACAGTCTCAGTCTTTCTTGTGTTAAAATGATGCAAGAACACATGTGAAGGCAGAGGAATGTAATCTTCAGCATTTCATTCTATAATACTTATAGTTATAGAAGCCATCTTGCAGTTTCTGATCTTTTTTCAGAAGCAGCTCCTGCCATCTGAAAGTAATCGGTCAGTGCAGTACAGCTGAGACTTGTAAATAATAAACTAGCTATGCACAGCTATGACACTGTCAGTGGAAGCTACTTTAATTCATAATCAGTGCCGACCCTTTACAATAACATGATATGGGATGTTCATTTGGAGTTGGTTCCCCCCTTTACAGCTATAACAGCTTCCTCTTTGTTTGGACAGGTCTCCATTCCATTTCATCCCAAAGGTGTTGGATGGGGTTGAAGTCAGGGCTCTGTGTAGCCAGTCAAATTCTTCCTCACCAAACCCATTCAACCATGTCTTTATGGACCTTGATTTGTGCACTGTGGCACAGTCATGTAGGAACAGAAAATGTTCTTCCCCAAACTGTGTCCACAAATGTCTTGGTATGATGAGCATTAAGATTATCCTTCACTTGAAGTAAACCATAAAAAAACATGTGTGTCCCAGTACTTTTATCCATATAGCGTACAGTGGAAGGACTAAAAACAGACGTACTGTCTTAAATATACATTTGAACAAAGTGTCAGCCTTCAAAATCGGAGGAACCATTTTGGCAAAAAACAACATTCAGGATCCCAAAATCATCCAAAACCTCTCAGTGATATGTTAATATTTCCACTGTACATTCAAACATTATAAATATACAACAATAAGTCATGCAATAGAGGTAAACAAGAACTGTTAACGAAATCCCTGATTGGAGCCTTAGTCTGTCCTGCGACTGAACTTTAGGGCTGCTGTCATACCCTTTTTGTACAGAGACGAGTGAAGGCTTGGTGACTCATAAGCGGCTTCTGCGATTTCTATCATCCTGTATACATAACAATCCTGACTGCCCTAGGGTGTTTAATCCAGCATCACTTTACACATCATCCCATCACATCTGCCCTCCCTGACATAATTCGGGTGTAAACACTGCAGAATGCAATAAAGCAGAAATGAATAGATGTCATATTTTTAGTGGGAGGTTCTTAAAAGAGACACTTTTGTAAATACGCTGCAAGTGTTAATAACTTTTTCCAAGTTTAAGCTACACATAGCATAATGGTTTGATGCAAATTAAATATTTTATATTTTATTCAACATGTCCAAGTCAAGAATGAGTTTGTTGCTCCCAATTTGTAACCTTACAGTTGAAGAAACAATATATTAGTTCATATTACTATTTTGAATAATTTCTACTGGTCCATTCACCATGAAATTCACACCCAATAGAGTGAACAGCTGCTTAAAAATAATATTTTTAAAAATGGAGGTTTTGTCCTGGCAATGATTATTTTAAGACTGTAATCGTTTCATCAATTTCTTAATAATGGCATTTCCAGTAGTTTTAAGAATGCCAAATTTTGTAACTTCAGCTGATTTATTCCTTATCCACAGCTTTTTTGGAATGAATAAATGAATGCTGAAGCCTAAGCATGCCCTCTTACAGCAGGTCAAATAAAATTGCCAGTGCTTATAGAGCCTGTCGAGTGGGGAGGCCTGGAGAAAAGTAGGGCAGTAGGGCTCACACATCTATAACATTAACACAGCAGAGGCCTCTGGTCTAGTAGCCCTGTCTCTTAGTGAATTCAACCCAATTGAGGCACACGTTTTATTCACATTTTCACACAGCTGCCCATTTTGTGTGCCTCACTGTTGTGGCCCTGAAATACCTGTAAACTCAGCTTTAACAACACTGTGACAGTTCAAGTGGAGAAAGGTTCTGGGCCATTATGGACCATCACCCATTCCTTCACACTTTCTCCTCTCCCCCTGCTGCTCCTGCACTTAGCTCAGACATACGGCAGGTTTTTAAGAAGCTACAGAGCCCCAGGTGCAATTTAGCTCCTCAGAGCTGTACTCACTTCGATGACTACTGGAGTGTAGCACAAAGAAAAAGAGAGAGTGGAGAACATCTGTCCCTGTGCCAGCACAGTTCCTCACACTAGGGATGGAAACAAGTGTGTGTGCGCGTGTGCGTGCGTGAGTGTGTATGTGTGCAGCTCCACATGAACTTACAAAACAGAGGAGCATGGGACCAAATAATATGACTGCACATTAAATGCTCTCTGTTCAGTTATAAGCTGTGTCACTTTTCTGGATTTTACTGATTCATGATGCCTAAATACTTAAAGATTTATATACAATGAGTCAAATCATGGTTCAGACTCATTAAGAGATGTGACAGTTATTTTCATATTTTAAATGATGTCACTTTTAGATCATAATAACATAATACAGAACCCTGCTGGAGAGATCCTTTTTAATAAAAAACACAAGCATGAGATTTGAATCATGAGTGGTTTGAGGGACAATGAGTGGTCACAACGTAGTAAGGCATGGGAATGAGAAAAGTAAGTAATGGCCAAGGTTTTGATATGGTAACAAGATCGTTAAGTCTGGCCATGTGTTAGGGCCCTAATACCACTCGTTTGCAAATTCTGGATGTTATAACTGTCTTTTGAGACTCCAAAGACAGTTATAATACAGTTAATGAAAGTATTAAAATGTGTATATATGTATGTGTGCTTATGTAAGTGTATATATACAGCAACCCCTCACTTCTCTTATGCGGACAACATTTCCATATAAAATATAACTGTATAAATACAGAAAGTGCATCTTGAAATGGCTGTACTTAGAGGTGGGAGGTTTAAAAGTAGCCAATTCGTTATGTAGTGCGCAGGGGCAAGCCTGCTGCAGCATGACTGCTTCGTCTTGCCTTTGTTTTTTAGTGTTTTAAACAGTTATCTCAGTTTATTCAGTATTAGAAAACTGTACCCTGTCTAAACATGTGGGTTGACAGGGATTTCAACATTTCTTGTGTACAAGTCTTTGTTTTGGCTCGCCACACGTTGCTAATGCTAGTTTCCTCCGAGATCAATACAGTTTTTTAATTCTGATGATTTATTTATCCTGCCATTTGAATCATCTGTGGCAAGTGCAGACCAAAATCAACCCCGCGGTCTCAGTGTTTCTCTCGTTTTTCGTTTTGGCCCTCATAAAGCCCTGTATATTGATTACAGTAAATTAAATTAAAAGATACCGACACGATGATGACGCAATCAACAACAGCAACCTGCGCCAGATTGGATTAGAGTCATCATGTCTGCCGTGTGGGTGCAGACATGTTGAATGTGAAAAAAAATTGAAGAATATTTGCAGGTTCCATGTTGTTGTGGAGATTTCTGCGTAAAACGATGAGTTAGGTTTTCATAAAAAATCAGCGCGTGACTGGATCCGCGAGTCCTGATCCGCGTAAAACTGGGGAATTTCTCAACTAAATTTGAATTGAAACCATTTATTTAGAAATACAATTTACATGTTAATAAATTTAATTTCATAGGCCTAGTGCAAAACTGTCTTTTGTGATAGACTGCATTCTGGGTAAGGATAATCTCACAGCTATTCTGGATGGCTTCGGTGTCTTCAGGCTCTGGACAGGGGGGTGGAGATGTTTTTAGAGCCCTCCTGGAATGTGACAGAACTGATGCCACAGGACCAAATAGAATTCTTGTGGCCTGGCATTGAATCTGATGTTATATGGCCAGATTAAGCAATTTGGGCTTGACCTGTGCATTCAGAGAGGGATCTAATAATGATCCTCGTGTTCCTAGGGTGCTTAAGTTTGCTCTTCAAGCAGCAGGTTGTTTGTTGAAAGCAGCGCCGTTATTCATTATTGCTGTGTCTGGTTATATTTAACCAGGACGTGTAAGAGAACTGTCTCCTGCCCTCTGAAAGTTGCCGCAATTGAAGTCTCCTGACTAGCCCGTAAACATGGCAGAATGCAAATGCAGTTTAAAAGCGTATTTGACTGGAAGGGTTGAGTAGACTGAATATCATGTGTAATGAACTGCCTCATAAATATTCTTAATATTAAGCACTGACAACCTGACATGCATCTTTTAATTGGGCAATACTGTAAAAAAGAAGCAAAATCATTAAGGCTTAGTCCAAAACCTATGCATTGATAATACATTAACTAAAAAACGTTTTAAAAATGCTTTTAAAAGTCCACAAGAGATTGTAATAGCAGTGCATTTCTTCCTGTAAAAAACACTTTTAGCCAGCTAATATGAAGTTAAAGAGTGAGAAACATTCACCACAAAATAAGACATTAAAGGCAGTAAAAGTGAGGATACTATCTTACCTGGCGTGTGTGGTTTAGACGGGTTCCAATTCCAGTTTTGCCTCGGAAGTTGAAGCACTTCGAGGACGTTTCAGTGCTGAAGTGTCCAAATATGCCTCTTTTCTCACTTGTTGGAGCACAAAAGTATGTTCAAACACACACGTTACCTCTGTAAACCCTCAGGTCAGTGTGAATCACTCTTAGGGAGTGTCCAGGTTTAAAAGCCCCGGTCAGTTCACTCCTCTAGTCTACCTGGGCGCGTTCCAAACCACACACTTCTGCATGTTTCCTCATCATGTGTTAGAAGTGTACAACTTTATAGACACTATTTAGTGTAGCAGTTTGCATTTTGGAACGCCCCCTTCTCAATACGTTCGTGCATTTTGTGATATGGATCGACGACGAGGTAAATGGACAAAGGTATTGGGACAGACGTGATGTACCCAAAATTATAAACAATGGTTTAAAATCTAACCGAATTCTTCGTTTAAACACTGTATTTCAGTCCTTATCTTCGTGGCAGTAAAGTGGGAGACCGTTTATTGTCGTCTTTATCAGTACTAGCAGGCAGCAGACTGAACATGGTTAGGTTAGAGATTTTTTAAACAACAGACAGATATTCGGCTGAGGAACAATGTCTGAGTGACATTTATTAACGGTCATTTAACTGTGTTAACTGGATTTAACTGCCTCAAGCTTTGAAGGCCTGACATTTACCAAAAAATGAATTCCAGCAGGCAGGTGTATGCAAAGAGTCAATTGACCTTCATTTCAGGTGTCGGTCAGGTGTTTAAGGCCACTCAAACCTTCTCCTTAGAGAACATTTATGTTTAAACTGGTGCAGTACAGATTGAAAATAAATAAATAGATGGAACATCTGCCTGATTATTACCACCATATCCTCCCAGGGAATCTGTTACCTCATCCAGAATTCAAAAGACAGTCCTTCAAGTGCACTTACACCCCCAGGTGGAGGCAAATCTGTCTGTGCAGGTGCACAGTCTGTCCCCTGCACTTTCTGTCTGGACTGACCCATAGTGACCTTGTGGCATCATGAATTTTAACAAGTCACGGTAAACATAGATTTGCATATTATTAAAATAGCAGCTCTCTGTGCATTATGCTTCAGTTCCCCATCTGGTGTTCCTTGTGGAAAATTGCATGCATCGGTTCCCTTGGGCAAAAAAAAATAAATCATACTGCCTGTGCTGGAACAAGAGGTTCTTGAAGATCTCATGGAAAAAAACAACAAGCAGGCTATAATTAAATGAGTCGTTCCCTATTGATTGAACATCACAGCCAATCTTCTTCCACTGCTGCTATTACAGAACTCCCACATAATGCAAACCACTGTAGCTTTGATCAGGGTCTTGCTTGAGAGTGGGAACAGTCACATGGTGCCTGGTTGAATACAGCAAACGAATTACATGAGGTTCAATAATTTACAGTGTGTTGCACACATTAGAGCTACTCGACATTCTCATTTGCATTGCATTAAGCAAGGGTAGCCTTGCCCACCTAGGTCCAAGGTTCTCATACAGCACCTGAAATGAAGGTCCTTTATATAGACTGGTGTAATTCATTTTTTGTGTGGCATGGCCTATTTTCTAATTATAATATGAATAAATGTTTTAGACTAATTAGTTTTAGACTTTTGTGCCTAATATGCTATGATTAGAATTTGGAATTACATTGACCTATTAACCTCACAGAGGAATAAATGTATCTTTTTCGGGTTGCAAATCTAGTCAAATGAATAAGATTTGCCAGATCTAAACATCAGTCTAATGCCTATTTTTTAATGCAATACTGATATGATTTATACAGCCATGGAATAAAATGCATAATTTTTTATTAGTTAATGCTTTTGTAATTTGTGGGAGTGTGTTTGTGTAAAATGTGCATGTCACTGTTGTTTTATACACTATTTACCACACTTTAAAAAAGAAAATAAAAAATAATACATTTAAATAATTAACTATACTATGGGAATGTTAAACTACACAACACTCTTACATTATTTTATAGCTGCAGCAATTAAAAGAGTGATGTGCATGTGTGACTCTGTTTCATCCACACGAAACTGAATCAGGAGTGAAGCTGCTGGAATAGCACATAGAAAAGCTATACAAACACTACTGCACTTACAACACATATGGAGGCGTTTCTTATTTTTTACACAGCTCATACTTCAGTAGTTCATAAAAGAATAGTAATCTGTGCATTTAACACACACACACACACTGCAAATTCAAACAGTGAATAGAAAAAAATGGAAAAGTGGTCTCTTATTTCTTTCCCATGGCTGTATGTTATTGTGGATAACTAGAACATTGATTTAGGAAGCATACAAATATAATGGCATTTTTGAATGGATTTGATTCTGTCTTGGCACAACTGTCTAAGCGTGAGGATATTGCAAGTTTGATTCCCTGTGGTGCCATAGTCATCCATTACTGGGTGCCTGAGAGAGCACAATTGGCTTTGCTCTACCTGGTTGAGAAGGATGCCCCCCCATTTCCCAGCATATTGATGTCTAGCCAATTATAATTGAAGTCTTAAAGAGAGAAACATATGTGTGTATAAGTGTATAAGAGCAAAAACCTACAACCACTGTTTATTTTTTGCAAATAAAAGTTTGTAATTAAACATTTTATTCTTTTTGTGCATCTAGGAGTTTGGGGTCCTGGCTTGTCTTGGATACATGCAAGGGGGGCTTCATGGAAAAAAGGTTGGGAACCACTGATTTAGAAATGTAAAAGAAATTGGGAGCTCAAGGGTACCTCAGTGGTGCCTCTGACCGTCCTGGGAGTCAAACCCACAACCATTTCAATTGCAGGGGCAACTCCCTAATCACCAGGCCACCAGTAATGGTGGTACCTGTGATAGTGGGAGTTCTTGGTAGTAGGTGATATTTCCAAACTGGGGAGAAAATTTGGAAGAAAATCCACCACAAAATCATACAGGCTTTAATTATCAAGTCTAAATGATTGTGTTGTCCATACTTTGTCATTTATGAGCATGTTCATCAGTGCGAGAACCAAACTGGAGTATCCATATGTTTCTCATAGCTAAAGAGCCAAGAAGAGGAAGAAGAGGATCTTTTCTTATGAACCACATTTTTCTGGACACATCTGTGCTTGATTTCAAGTAGGTCCACGTATATGAGAGCGGTAGAGAATGTGCCCACATTGGAAAACGTATCCATCTTAGTCATTTCCTTTTCATTCCAGCAAAACTGTCGGCTTATTTGGCAGCATATTCATGTCTAAAGTGAAAATGGTTGGAGAGGCTTTTCAGGCTGATTATGTCTAGACCAGTGAACTGTAGGAGTACGTGTTCAGAGGCCATTACTGCTAATGAATCTGTGTCACTGAATAGCACAAATCGAGCCACAGCGGGCAATCTATTGCCGCAAATTACACAGAAACGCATAATTTTCCTTGCATGTCTCATGATGGAAAAGGGGCCTATGTGTGAGAGAGAAAAAGAAAGAGAAAGAAATGGAGCGAGGCAGAAAGGGAGAGAGTCTTCATTGATATTTTCGCATTTGTATACAAAATTTCATTTGTGTCTGTATGTCCTGCAGCTTGCATCAGCCCCAGAGGATGCAAGGTTGCCGTAGTAACATAAATTCACGTACTACACCCCTTTCCAAGACCCCCCTTCCTTCTTAATAGTTTCTCAGTAGTGCTGGCTGGAAGCAGAGACAGACTCAGAGACTCAGGGGACTGCAGTGTAATTTGCCATACAGCACAGCTATGCAATAACACACGCACACACACACACACACACACACACACATACACACACACACACACACACACATACTTACACTCACACACACACTCACCGCTGCAAACCGCTGCAATGTAGAACCCTAAGGGCACAAGAGTAGTTTACAAAAACATTGTAATCATCTCCGCTCGCTATATTCATCTAGTCGTTTAGGGGCCTCTTGACAATCATAGCTTGTAATTTTAGTTGGAAGGTAAACGCACTTCTAGCATGAAATAAGAGAATTGTTGTGGGCTTTTAATGCATCTGCTTTTGATCTGTTTATTGATATGTGTCCCTCTGAAATGAGCTTGAAAAGAACGGTGCTGAAATAAGTCATGGACTGTGGAATGTAGTCAAAGCATTGACTTTATTTTAAGTAATTAGCCCACAGATCTGACAGAGTTTCTGTTTTGAAAAACAAGTTGTCCAAGCGAAGAGTATAAATATATATAGTAAATAAATAAATATAGTAATCCCCTGTATTTTGCAGGGTTTACGTTCCAAGAGTACCCGCATATAGTGAAAAACCGCATTGTAGTGTTGTGGTAAAAAATGTGTAAACCCTAAGTATGCCCCCAAGTATGTTCCCAGAACACTTTTATTTCATTTAAAACTCAATTTAGTGCAGTCCCCTTAAGGAAAACGTAAAGCTAAACCCATATTCACCTCTTTTAATTGTATTTACAGTAATAAAAATATAAGGCTTTAAGAAGGACAAATCGAAAACCCAAGAGAAACACTGAGATGATCCATGGGGGAAATTCTGGTCTGCAGTCACAGATGCTACAAATGGCAGCAGCAAAGAGAAATAAATAATCAGAAAACTTTATTGATCCCGGAGGGTCGCTACCGCTGGCTGTTAGCAGTAGCAGTGTACAATGAGCCAAAACAAAGGCTCATACACAAAAGAAACGTTGAAATAACTCTCTCGACCCACATGTTTAGACAGTTTATTGATACTAAATAAACTCAGATAACGGAGATAACTTTTGAAAATGTTGGAGGAAAATGTTTAAAACACTAAAATAGGAAGACAAGACACAGAGCAGCCACAATAAGCTGAAGTAGGCTCATGCCTGCACAACCTAATGTGTAAACCTCCCGCCTCTAAGTACAGCAAGTGTAGGATGCCCCCAATCAGCAGCAAGGAGAAATAAATAATGCTCTCGGATTGGTTACTTTCTAGTCTCAGCCTCAGACTTCACGTCACGCCCACGGAATGTTGGCTATACGTCTGATGCATATGGTACACTTAACTGTACACACTTCAGGAATCTCGAAGTCGTCATCTGATTGGTTGAAATTTATCGCCGGTCTGTTGTTGTGGGGACATTTCCACGCCCCGAAACGTGACGCTGAACGAATGTCGGCCAAACGGCCTTATGGCCAGGCCTTGTCCAAAGAAAGCTACTATGAATTCCAGACCTTCAGCCGTCAGTCGTCAGCTACACGAGACTAGCTACTTTCAAACCTCCCGCCTCTAAGTATGGTGTTATTTTACCATTTCAAGATGCACTTTCTATATTTATACAGTTCTATTTTATATGGAAATGTCAGTAAATTAGTAAATGATATTTAAAATGCGATATATATCAACGTAAAAAATGTTGTGTACAAGATTAAGTGTAGTTTACCTTTGCCATGGAAGCCTGTCACAGGTTCTCTTTCAAATACATTTAAACTTGCATTCTTTTGTTACTAGCTGTGGCTCACTGTAGCCTAAATTTCCCCACAGATGACAGCACATTTAATTTGCTCACAGAATCCCATGGTAAGCAGAGATTACTTAGAAAGAATGAACAGATAATTACAAATCAGCTAGACAAACAAAAAGCAGAGGTCAAGTAATGTTTCTTTTTATTCACCTGAATGTGATACAGGCAGACCCATAAAAACTACAACCCATGTAGTCACAGCTGGGGTTCTCAGTTTCAGTGATCAAAGTACAGCAGTAACTAAATTACCATTCTAACATCTCAAAAACATTGCTGTGGTGGGCAGCCAGGAACACAGCGCCAGGGGTGCAGCGTGTGGGTGCCACCAGCAGTCTTAGAATTCAAACTCACAACTTTCTGATCACAGGGCAAACGCCGTTACCATTCGACCACCAGCTGCCCCATACATCATTCATATACATCACTCAATAGTTTGGACCTTAAATGTATCTCTGATATGCTTTATGAGCATCAGCCTTGAAGGTCTGTTAGATCAACTGGAGCTGGTCAGCAGGTGTTGCAAAGATAAGAACTGGAACAGAGTGAAAAGGCATTTAGTCATTATAGTGCTAGTCTCGCATAGCCAGACCTTCAGACTGACGACTGAAGGTCTGGAATTCATAGCAGCTTTCTTTGGCCAAGGCCTGCCCATAAGGCCGTTTGACCAACATGTCAAACAAGCAATCACAGTTCGTTTCGTTCAGCGTCACGTTTCAGGGCGTGGAAATGTCCACACAACTACAGACCGGCGTGCAACAAGTCAGTCAGCATAGAAAATCAAAGGAGAAGAAAACAAGCAGTAAGTCATTGATCTGTTCGTGCACGTATAACAACAATGGCGTCTGCATTACCACATCTTATCCATTATCCATATCTACCATATCAGCGTTCCGTGGGCTTGACGTCTGATGCTGAGACTATTATGGTGCCTACTGCTGGAACCAGCTCCCAATGGAAATCAGTGTTTATCGCCAATTTTGCTATGGCTTAATTTACATTTGACTTATTTTAATTGAACTTCCATCCTACTTTTATTCTGTATTCATTTGCTTGTTAGTTTTATTGTTTACTTTTTATTTTATGCTTTTATAATTTGCTATGCAAATATACGTATGGTTATTATAATGCATACATACTATTTTTAAGGCTGATTAATTTAGTAATCATGAATACCAGCAATTATTTGTAGCCTGTAAAATGCTATTTGGGCCAGCATTGGAAGGAACACATTTGTGGGCGGAATGTGGATGTGTCAGTTTCATGCAACAGATTGGGCTGGATAATTTATTCAAATTATGAACAGGGATTTTATACAGGGATACGCCGCCTCATGCCTGCAGTGATCTGAGTATGTTTTCCATGGTCAGGTAGTGTGCAGATACTGCTCTGGTGTCACTAATGGCCTTTTAGCCTCTCTTAGTTAATGATGAATTATACAGATCAACATAGTGCAGGACATGGAGGCTGCAGTGGAAGAATTACTCACTTCTGATAAGGGCTTCTCAATTGGTGGGAGTCCACTGACCTCTTACGCCCTTATTCAGATGGCCTTGACTGCCATGCAATGGTATATAGATATGTGTCAGCTGGATGCACACTGCTGAACTGGAATTAAACATTATGCTTTGATGGGACAGGGTGCATGATTCAAAAATCATTTTTAGATCAGGTCATTGCGTTCATGCTGGACTAAATGCTTAATAAACTGTGTGTGCAATGACACCGTTTAATTGCAAGTAGAAGTACAGTAGAAGTACAGATGGCATTATCAGATGACCTGATCACTACTGAAGAAGAGAAAGCTTAGTCATCATTTATATAAATGCAGCCAGCCAGCAGGTCTATACTGTATGATACAGTGAGATGAAATACACCTTAATATGTTGCTTTTGCATTTTCTGCTTTTGCTGGAATGGCACTTTTGCTAATTAGAGATAACTCGCGTCTGTGCGGTTCAGAAGTATCATGGCTGAACTCGCATCTGTGTGAAATGCATTCGAACAATAAATCTGCTCAGGCATGCTTTTCAATTTCTCAGACACTGATTTTCATTATTCTTTGTGTCTCTGTCTCTGTCTCTCTCTCTCTCTCTCTCTCTCTCTCTCTTTCTCTCTCTCTCTCTCTCTCTCTCTCTCTCTCTCTCTCT
>JBBPDE010000026.1:10449440-10466395 GCA_037974605.1 Nannopetersius ansorgii | reverse complement strand
CATCCATCCATCCATCCATCCATCCATCCATCCATCCATCCATCCATCCATCCATCCATCCATCCATCTATCTATCTGCATTTCAACTGCAATTCAAAATATTATGCAGGCATAACCTAAGCAAACATTTTGGCCCAAAACCTGCAAGGACCTGTTACATAACATATATTAATTTCATCATAGTTAGTAGCAGTAGTATTAACAACTAAGTTAACAATTAACTAAATAATAAGCTCGCAGTTTTGTGGCTAAAACACAATCTCAAAAACAAACAACAAATGAAGATCCACTGTCATTATTAACTCAAACAGAAACACTGGAGAAAGAACAGGACAGTTTTAAAAAAACTTTACATTTTCAGTAGCCTTTAGCCACTGGAGCCGTGCCACGTCTCAGAACAGTAATTAGCATGAAGTGGATCAGCTGAGGCTAGCTGTACAATAACATCCCAGGATAAATGAACTGCATATTCTTCTTCGAAAGAATATGCAAGTCCTCTTGACAGTTCTCTTTTTGATTTTACATAATCCCCTTACTGATAAAGGAATAAGACTTTGGGGACTAATATTGCGTCAGCAATAGAGAATATCATGGAACAGAGGTTGCTGTTAGATTAGATGTTAGAATCATCATTTCATTTCAAAGTCTTCTTGTAAAGGATAATCTGGGCTGTAATCCGGGCTTTTGTGGCTTTGACTGAACTTCTCCTCTATGTAAAGTAGATCTGTGTGGTGTTAGAGTGCTGGTGGTGGGTCACCGCGGTGTTTGTGTGCAAGTTATTTGGTAGCTGAGGTTGAACTACACTGGCAGTTCCATGAAATATTCAGCGAAGCTAAAACCCACTAAGTTAAAGAACAGCAGGAGGAGGAGGAGAAACAGCACTGCGGGGACAGAAAGCACAGAGCAAAGAATGGAAGGATAATGCTGTGTGGCGGAGACACGTTCACCATGCAGCTCAGAGTTCAGCTGGACCTTCTGTAAGAAAGGGCTTCCGTTGTTGAAAGCTGATAATAAAACGACCTCAGTTTTAGAAGTTTGATTTAGTCTTTATAGTCCTCAGTTCAGCTTCAGTACTTTTTCTTTCTATGCTGAGCAGAATAGCTTGTTTGAGACAAGGCAAAAACAGTCTTTCTCTATTTGCCTTTATGCCATGCGAAGAGTTATGGGACAACATGAAAGAGATTTAAAAAATTCTCATTTTGCATTCTGAGGGAAAAGCTGTTGACACAATTCCTGACTAGACATGTTTTTCCTGTCATAAATGCATTACGCAGTCTCTTTCAAAGGCATACAGTTGTAAATAATGTATAGGCCAAGCTGTCACTCAGCAAAGTTAATGTATGATGTGTGATTTTTCAAGGCTGTGATACGGATTAAAAACGATAACAGCAACAACAGCGACAAGAACAACATCAAGAGCAACAACATCAACAATAATAATAACTAACAGCAACAACAACAATAATAAAAATAATAATAATGATAAGATAAACAAAGAAAATACAAATCTTCATATTCTACAAACATTTGTAATTAATTGGCTGAAGCATATGGTTCTTAGAAAAAAAACTTTGAATTGGTATAAAAACAAATAATATGGCATTCTTAATTTTTAAGAGTTAAGTTAGGGTCTGCGTTGTCAAGTAAATAAATAAAAATGCATATCAGTGTACAATCCTGATCAGACTACAATATAAGTGTACCTGAAGTAAAATGGCCCCTTATAGTCACATGTGAACACACCACAATGCGCAGTGTGAAGGATGCGAAATTCTTTTTCTGCATTTAACCCATTCACCAAATGAAGTAGGGGGCTGCCACCAACGAGAGGGGCCCGGGGAGCAGTGTGTGGGGACGGTACCTTGCTCAAGGGTACCTCAGTGCTGCCATACTCTTCTGCAACACTGTAACTCCAGCATCAGGCTAATTACATGGAACTAGAAGGCAATTCGTGGTCAGTGCTGAGGATGGTTGGCCATAAGTAATGTTGCGCATCTAGCAGTTTCTGAGAGTATTGACTGCTCTGTCTGTAGTACTGTACATCATTAGTGCTAATGAGCGTCTAATCAGTCTATTCACTGCCTAAGAGCTCCGAGTCGATAAGGCCAGCCATTTTTCATTCACACAACCTTGTGAACAGTTATGGCTGTGAGGTGCCAGCATGGAGCCTGTGTTTGACAGAAAGCCAGAAAGAGAAATAGAAAGCGCTAGATGATGATGAAGGTGCAGATAATGGCCCCCATTTTTGATATATCACTCGAAAATGTCCTGAAATCCAATGTTGGATCACTTAAAGTCTACAGATTGCATTGTTTTAAGCACTAGTGCAGTGAATTATAAAATATACTGTTTTTGCATTACTCCAGTCAAAATGTGTTTAGTGTCTGATGTATATATACGTGTGTGTGTGTGTGTGTGTGTGTGTGTGTGTTCTTGAAGTAAGTCACCAGGTTTACACACATCTCAGGAGGGATTCTGGCCCACTCCTCTTTACAGGAACTCTAAATCCTTTAGGTTTCTTGGCTGCTGCTTGGCAACTCAAAGCTTCAGCTCCTTCACAGATTTTCTATAGGATTGAGGACCTTAATGTGCTTCTTCTTTAACCTCTCCTTTGTTCCCTCGGCAGTATGTTTTTGTCATTGTCATGCTGGAAGACCCCTTCAGTGTTCTGGCTGAAGGAGGAGGTTCTTGTCCAAGATTCATGGTCCCACTCATTGGGCTCTCAATGCGGTGAAGTCATCCTGCACCCTTAGAAGAAAAACATCCCCAAGCATAATGTTTCCACCTCCATGCTTGACTGTGGGGAGGATGCTCTTCAGGTCATACTCAGCATTTATCTTCCTCCTCATATGGCGGGTCATATTGACGCCAAAGAAGACCACAGCACTTTCTCACAAGCCTTCTCTGAATCATTTAGATGTTCACTGGCAAACTTAAGATTGGCTGTACATGTGCCTTCTTGAGCCGGGCGAGCTTGCAGGCAAGCTTTCAATCCATTATGATGTAGTGTTTTACCGATGGTGTTCTTAGTGACTGTGGTCCCAACTGCCTTCAGATCATTAACAAGCTCCTCCCCTGTAGTTTGGGCTGGTCCCTCACCCTTTTCATGATCATCCTCACCCCATGAGGCAAGATACTGCATGGAGCTCCAGACTGAGGGCAAGTGATGGTCATTTAATATTTCTTCTACCTCTGAATAACTGCACCAACCGTTGTCACCTTCTCACCAAGCTTTAACTGATGGTCTTGTAACCCATTCCAGCCTTGTGCAGGTCTACAATCTTGCCCCTGACCTCCTTTGATGCTCTTTAGTCTTGCCCATGGTGGTGGAGAGGTTGGAATGGAAGAAATCTATTCTGAGGACAGGTGTGCTTTACACACATCATGAGTTTAGATCAGGAGTATCTGTAATTGATAGATTGCTTGTAGTCCATGTACAACATGGACACACAGCCAGTCTGTGGGAGCCAGAAGTCTGTCTGGGTTGTAGGGGATCAAATACTTATTTCACTCGATGACATGCAAATCTATTTATAACTTTTATGTAACATGTTTTTATATACAGGTTCACACTGGAGAATGTCCCCAGTTGTTCTGTAGCAGCAGGTTATGTATGTTAAATATTTCCACTATGCACATACATATATGTTTACATAGAGCACTTAGGCTTCTATATACATATGTATTTTTATATATGTCATCTTATTTTACCACATAAACCACACAGACGTGTCATTTTGAGTTCACTCAATATCTTTGAGGGAAGTATGTAATGATTGAGGCCTGCATTTTACACAGATTGTAGCATAGGCTTTCTTAAGCTTCACCAGTGCAAAACCAAATCAATATTCAAACCTTAAACATGTATGTTTGAAATTATACTCAAAGTCTCCTCTACAGTGCTAAAAATAATTTAATTCATGCATCTATGTACACTTGTCCATCCTCATCAAACACAGAGCTGCCAAGTCCTGTGCACTTTCTGAGGACTTGTCAGTCAGAATTAAAGTCCATAACGAGCAGTGCATACATAGAGAAACCTGTCAGTCAAGCCGCTGCGTGATCTCCGTGTCTAGCACTGATGACTGCCCCCATGTGGGAGAGCAGCCAAGAATATACCTCCCTTTAGCTATGGGTAATGAAATTGATTTAAAACTTAATTAGACTTTGGACACTAGAGCGCAGTGGAAACTCTCAGCATATCATGGCCTGTTGTCTTGAAGACTTGGTGCTGTGTGCTGCACTCCTTAAGCTCTAAGTCTCACTAAGCAGTTTGATTGTAATGTCTTTCAGAAGGTGGTTGATTACTGATTGTTGAACTACACCAGTGCGCATATTAGAGAGATCAGAGGAGTCAATCAGAATATAGAAATGCCACACTTCTACTTATTCTCATGCATAATTTAAGTCTTACTGTGATTAGCAATGCACAAAAAAGGAATTTTCAGGATGCTCCCATAAAACCTATCCTACTCCCACCAATGTATTCTTTAGGGGACGAATGGTCAGATACGAAAATCTGAACCATATAATCTGCAACTTTCCAATTTTACATTATTCTTACTGTGGCCTCTGTTGCAGTTTTATTTAATAAATAACGTGAGGCAGTAAGTCCACTTGCACTGCATGTAATTGCTGCTGCCACACCTGTTCCAAAATATCTTACACAGAACTAATTGTGTTAAATAACCAGCTGCCTCTTTTGATGTAGCACTTTGTTTGGTTCGTGTTATTCAGACACACTGCTAATTTTTCACTTCCAGTTTTAAAACACATTAAACATTAGCATTGTCCAGCTTGGTAAAGCTTTATTATAAGCTGAAGACCTTATAGTGGTCTACACACTGCAGTGGTCCAGTTAGAATCATTAGTATTCCTTTTATAAAAATGTACTTTTTTGGTCCAGTCTTGCAAAATTGTAAAGAACAAGGACATTTGTGTGCAAAGCATGATCAGTTCTTAGCGTAGTTCATTTTAGATCATATATTTTATCATGTCTGCATTAACTCAGTATGTTGTGTCTTGAGGGGATCCAGATGTAAATTTTGTCTTTAAAAGACAAAATTTTAAAGTTAATCTCAGATCAGTTAGCTGCATTAACATTGCTTTTCTCTTTTTTTCTAAAGTCCATCAGAAGCAAAATCAGGCGATGTCCAAATTCTGGCTGCTTGTGCACAAGATAGGAAACCAAGAAGACTAAATTCCAACTGCTGTTTAGGGCTGCAGATGCTCAGAGATACTCTGATGAACTGTCAGCGATAGCCAGTGTGAACAGTGATCCGGAAAGTTTAGAATGAAATATACAACAAATAGTAGCATTTTTAGCCTTGAAGTCTGACCATTAGAACTAGTCAAGCCAAGCATGAATAAAAGCATCTTAAAATGAAATTGTGTTGTTCAAAGCATCATATGATGGTTTACTTCAGAGAAACATCTACATTTTAAGCATATGAAAAATCATGAGCAAGATGTTATTAAATAGATCAAATCTCTGCTTTCTGCACTATGGCCTCTGGCCAGTGGTCTACTGTAATTGCTGCCAGCATCTGTACATGTTAGCTTTAAAATATGTATGATTAGCTCTTCCAGATGTAACTCTAGTTCTGCCTTATTACAACTAAAGGAATGACGATAGCTGCAGACTCATGCTGAAACATAATGTTGTTTATACATATAATACACCCTGACTGTTGTATTATTTTTATGTTTTTAAAGCATCCTTTCTTAATATCTGTTATAAAATTAATTAAATGTTAGTGTGGAACAGGAAATTCCAAATAGGTTCCATCATTTCAACTGACCCGATAATAACACTAGTTACATTTAAACTGAAGTGAAGAAGAAAGAATCTTCTCTAGAATCATTTCTGTTGAATCTGGAATAAACAAAAATGTAGGCTTGTAAATGGAACAATGGAAAAATTGACCCTCCGTAACAGAAAGGACAGGCATTATGGACAAAGAGTGGGTTCTTGTTAGCTGATGGCACATACATTTTACACCTAAAAAATCAACACAACAAACAAACAAACAATGTCCCATGTATACCGAAAGGACACCAAGCTAAGAGTTCTTTACTGAGAACTAAATTAGTAGGAGTAGAAAATAGTCCTGATGCCATATGGAAGTCTCCCTCCCCCTCCCTCTCTGAATTAATGCTCTCTGAGTGAGCAGAGACCCACATCGCGATTCTGGCACTGTGGGTAACAGGACCATGTGGGCCTCGTGCGCTCGCCAAATTTAAACAGCATGCTCGAGTGCTTCCTAAATCTGTCAATGTTGAACTGGCTACAATTGCCAAACTGCAACATCAAAAAAGTGGGGCCCATTTGAAACCTTACTACAGGGCCATATAAGATTCTGTTGCCCTAAATGTACACGGCATTCAGCTAGAGCTTGTAACTCCAAATTTTTGAAAATGAAATGGGGTTTCTTTATGTAGGAGCACTTTTGGCCTTGTGAACCAGTTTTAAAGTCTTCAGGGCATCACAAGATTATTTGGTCATTTTGTAACTCCTAATGAACAAATGTCATTTCCACAAAAACTAAATATGATTATTATTTAAAACTAGTATCACATATGTCAGCCCATAATAATATACGACTACATAAACTTCTAGTTTCACCAGTAATCGTATATTATACCAATTAATTAAATGTCGCAGGGACCAAACAGCTTTACACACATCCACCACTACCTGATAAATAATGCTGGCTTGAGTAGAAATGTTGTTCATGTTAAGGAGTACTTTTACTGTGGAGGGGTGTTTAATAAATGGTTAGAACTTTTAGAACATTTTTTAATTGAAATGGATGAAAAGGAAATGATGGAAATTGCAGGGTGCAGTAGAAATTATATTATGCTTTTAAATCAAGTAGCTGAACATGAATGTAGAAAATCTTAAATTTAAAACAGTTGCTACCAAGAATGTCTTTGTGTGTGGAGCACTGAGGTCAGTTGAGCTTCTGAATCATTTTGCCCTGGTAAAATTACATTCATGCACAATGCAGAGGTGTCATTAGGATCTTGACTCATTTAGGGCTGTAGTTTCGATTTGTCAACAGTGGAGGCTTCGTTTGTCAATTGGGCTAAATTTAAAGTTTAGATTTGTAAACCCGGGGTTTGCTCGTCACATTTGTTGCCATTCTTCATGAAAGCTCGGGATGCAATTCTGGGGCAGCTGCTTATTTTCTATTATTATTACACTTGAGATTTGGAGTTATTCATTAAAGATTTGGGGCCACAGCCTCAGATGTCAAGACCTAGCGACACCCTGGGCATATTTTGTACCAACAGAACATCTACTAATATGTTCTACATATGCAACAACTCATGTGTTCAATTTTTAAACACTGGATTCATTTGAATGAATATGAACCTTTTCATATATTTTAATATTTTATTGAACATAGCCAGTGGTTTCATACTTCGACTTAATTTACGGAAGTGATCTAAAACTCATGCCTACACCTCTCCGAGAAATGGCGTTTTCTAAGCCAGTGTTAATGTGAGTCATCATGTCCTGCTTTTTTTATGGTTATTAAGACCTTCAGAAGCACAGGCGTCTCTCCACAGTAGCCTTTCCCTTCAGGCTCAGCATATGCCTTCGTCATGCTGTTGACTCACAATGAGATTAGGACAGAGTGGGATTTTCACGGCGTGCAAAATAAAGATGCATATTTTGAGCCTCCCTGTGAGTAATCTGATCTAATGAGACAAATGCTTTATGCTGGGCCTGACAAAGGCAGGACGGTCCGTGGACAAGTGTAGGTGTACGAACATACGCCTGAAATAGCGCTTAGCCAGACCATGAAATTGCCACAGCAACGATTATCTTATTAGGTTCCTTGAATGCTAGAATTGTGATTAAGTTATTAACCCCAAGATCTATCATTCATTAAGTACTATGAACTATTTATTAGCTGCTAACCTTTTTATAAGCTCTGGAGCCAATGGTTCAGTGTTATGTGTTTCACCAGTTAAGGTGAAGTTGTTTGGAGCTGCTTTTCTTTCTGAATGTTTTTTTTTATTATTCTTAATCTAAGCTTGTGATAAAATGGAGCAGTTATGGAGCAACATAACTGCTGTGATTAGTTGAGAATCTGCTTATGTTAAAAATGTGTAAAAGTGTCTGTTGGCATTCTTATTTCCCCCCTTATTCATACACTGTTGGAACATATAGCATTTTCTTAATGCATTGTGTTTCCTCAGACATCAGAATAGCGAAAGCACCCAGCCTTTACACAATGACATTTCAAACAATCCACTCTCTCCAGGGGAAGATGGATAGGGAGGACATTTCCAAAGTCTGAAGGATTGAGTGACACAGAGTTTATAAATAACTCGTAGAGAGGCAGAGAGAGAGTGTGTGTGTGTGTGTGTGTGTGTTTGTGTGTTTATGTGCGTGCTTTTTTGTGTGCCTGTGTGAGCCCGAGTGTGTGTGAAATTAAACCCCTAAGGATGCCCCTCATCTATGCCATGCACACGCACGCACGCACGCACGCACGCACACACACACACGCTCCGAGGTATTTGCCTTCCCAAGAGAGAGCGCGTCCAGTGAGAGTGTGTGTCCCAATGGAAGTGAGTTTGGGAATGTTGCTGAAAGCAGGAAGCTTCCACCTAAAAGGTGTTAATGATCATGTTTCGCACATGACATCCACTCATGCCGTACTTCACACACAGAAAAAATGCACACACACACACACACCATCACACTAGATACATTCTGTCAGCTCCCTTCCCTTCTCTCTTTCAGTCAACCTCCTTCTCTCTTTTCCCTTTTTACCATCCATTGTACTCTCTCTCTCTCTCTCTCTCTCTCGCTCTCTCTCTGTCTCCTCTCTTAAACTGGGTTGCTTTGTCGATACTACAGAGCTTTTCTCACTCTCTTCCTCTTGCTCTCCCTCTCTTTCTCCACCTTCTTCTTCCTTTTATCTCTCTCTTTCTCCTCTCTCCCTACGCTACCTTTCTCTCACTCTCTTGCTCTCCTTCTCGCTCCCCTTCCTCTTCCCTTTTTCCCATCTCTCCCCCCTCCCTGCCTTTCTCCCGCCGTATCACTCTCTCCCCTCTCCCTACTCTTTCTCTCTCTCCCTTCCTCCTTCTTTTCTTCTAACACTTCTTCTAACAATCCTTCATTCTCTTCCCTTCTATATCTCTCTTCCTCCTTCCCTCCCTCCCTCTCTCTCTCTTTCTCTCTCTCTCTCTCTCTCTCTCTCTCACCCTCTCCCTATGCCGGTGGTGTGTGTGGTAGTAAGAGGAGTGGAGTGCAGGCTTTCGAGTGTTTCTCCTCCTCCTTCTTCTTTTTCTTCTCGCTTCTAAAGAGAGGATCATGTTCTATTTCCAGCTGGTGATCATGGCGGGCACCGTGCTGTTGGCATATTACTTCGAGTACACGGACACGTTCCCCGTCCACGTCCAGGGCTTCTTCTGCTACGACAAAGCCTTCTCCAAGCCCTACCCAGGGCCGGACGAGAACAGCAAAGTGCCACCGGTCCTTGTCTACTCTCTGGTCACTGCCGTCCCTACTATCACGGTGAGTACAGCGCATGCCATGCTCTCTCGCTCTCACTTTCTGTTTATCTCTCTCGCTCTCTGTGGTGTGCTAATGGGTTGAGAGAATGAACTTGTGCGTGGGTGCTAGTGCTGCTGGTTGAGCGCGGATAAAAGGACAGACTTGTATGTGTGAGTAGGTGGGCGGCTTGTTGCGAGGGGGTGTGCGTGCTTATGGGTGAGTGAAAGAGAGAGACTCGTGATTTACAACTTACATGTTCACGCTGGGCAATATATTGTCTATGCCAGCGTTTCGAAATCAATGTCTTACAGCACAATATTGCCTTTTTCATTAGATGCAAAGTATTTGTTGAGTAGAACAGCAGGTAGAATTACACTAAATAAGCGTTTTAACATGTTATCCTATGGAAAAGTGGACTTTTTCACCAGAGATGAATGCATTGAAGGGTTGAGAGTACAAAGTACAAAGTGAGAATTAAAGCGTTTGTCAGTCAATCATTCGGGGGACCTTTTGGGGTTTCTCAAGCACTCCCAAGTTTTTCTGGTGGAAATATTATATCTAGTGGAAGTGATAATCTTGTTGGCAATATAAGGTTGCATGGATTCGGTGTGTGTTTAGTTAAATTGATATGAATGGTGGGGCTTTTGCTAGTGTTCTTTTCTGCTATAGTAAACTGCAGGTAACAGATTGTAAAACCACATGGATGTACCTCCTACCTTTTCAGGCAGTGTTATCAACTGTGTGAGTTTGCATGGGGGGTGAATGTGTGTGTGTGTCTGTGTGTGTTTGTGTGTGTGTGTGTGTGTGTGTGTGTGTGTGTGTGTGTGTGTGTGTGTGTGTGTGTGCAAGCGTGTAAATGTGTGTACATGTGTGAGTGCAACCAAAGTGAAAATAGACTGAGAGACAGAGCACAGCTGAGAATAGGCAAAGAGATGTGAGATAAGATAGAGAGAAGAATAAAGGGCTTTAAGGAATCAGATATGCTGATATCCTTTAGGCATTTGAATAAAAAGCAGAAGAGAGACGGACGTGGATGCTGTCAGAATTAGCCTATAGGAAAAAAACAAGAGGGAAGAGAAAGAAATAGAAAGTGTCAGCAAGCATGAAATATGCAGCACCTGGTGCAGGCTCTCTGTCTGCTAGGGCATTCACAAAACCAGGGCCAAACTCAGCCAAAGTTAGAGACAGAGACCCAGAAAAGTCTCTGCAGGGCTTTTTGTCAATGGACATAAATCTGCAGCTGATTGCAAACTGGGAGTGATTTTCCATACAAAGCATTTTTCTTGCTTCAAACTTGAGACATTTAATAATGTGAAGATTATGGTTGGTTTGTCCCAAAAATCTGGTTACCTGCTTTAAATGCACATTACTGTTTCCAAATCAGTACTCAATTACTCTCAATGCAATGCTTGACACAATACCATATATATTTTTGCCCCATTTAAGTACTTTGATTCCCTTTTTTGGTTTGCAACAAATAGCTTTGCATGGTTATACATCTCTTTTTACCATGGATGCCTAAAGACAGATGTACTGCAATGTGATGTACTGCAACAGATGAGTCACTTAAAAGAAAACATTTGTTGCTTGAGAGCCATTAACATACCTGTTAATATAAAGATCTAATATTATTCAGGTTACTCAAGGAAAGCCACCTCTGAGCTGCAGGATCCATCATTATTCCATGTTCCGGAACCTCATCATTTACGAATGACACCCCACACCAGGAGGAGAAACACTTCAAAGCTTGTGATTTCCTGCTGTTTTCTTTCTACCCCAGATATTTTCCCAGATATTTCCCAATTACTGGTGACGCTGATACATCCTCTTCGTAAACTCAGACATGATGTGACCCAGACTCAGCCAATCAAATAAAGAACACAAACACAGCCTGACCCAGATTCTGTCAAATATACACAAGAAAAACATGACCCAAACTGAACCCCCAAACAGAACATGACGAGCTTCAGACTCGAACAGCCAGACTCATGGTACTGATGAAGCCTGACCCAACATCAAGCGATCAGACAAGGAATACAAACGCAACCTGACCCAGACTCGGGCTCATCTAATCAAAACAGAGTACACACAAAACATGACCCAAATTCAGCCCGTCACACACAGAACATACGTACAAGGTGACCCAGACTCAGCAAAAACAGATCGTACCCCATCCTGAACAAGCTCAGACTCATGCAGTGTGAAAAGAGAAAAATTAACGTTAAAAAGTTACCAGGCTGCCTTAAATTCCTAAAATAATTTATGTTAAATTAAAAAAATCTAATCAAATCTGCAAGACTCCTTGTGGAGTTATAAATATGTATTTATCAGATAAACATTTATTAATATTATTCAAAAAAATATTTTAAATTAAAGTAATTTCAACTTTGAAACCTTTATGGAAAATCTCCTAAACACAACTTTGCATTTTCTGACTACTATAAAAGGGGTTAAGAGAATGTCAGACACCACTTTTTGTTATGTTAACCTACTATTAGAAGTTAGCTTGATTCAAAGTAGCTTGATTTAAGGCGGCTCAGGCACTCAGTTACTAACTTACTAACCTACTAAGCTATAATCACATTACTGTACCCCACAATGCAGTGCATTGCATCTACTGAGTTTGCTATAAGGAAGAATTTACCTGACAATAAACCACTACCCAGTATTGTCTGACACAACATGAATAAAATTTGATGTTTTATACTCTAATCAACATTAATCAAATGTTATTGATATAGTCTGGCTGGTATAGTTGTGTCACTGAGCTGAGGCTTATTTCACTATCGTCAGCTATGCACAGTTCCTCCAGCTCCACCAGAGGATGCTGTGAAGTCCAGATTAGCCATGAGGCCACATTTGGTGCACTAATTAAGTCCATCCACTACAGCATTCCTATTTTGAAGTCTGAGGTCTTTATCGTCCAGCAGGAGAGCATCCAGAGGGCAGTTAAAGTGACAAAATGAAGACCTCCAACACCTTTCAGCCTTGGGACATGCCTGTGCTCCACCATTGCTCTCTCCTTTCCTGCTCACTAGTGACCTTTTCAGTGTGTAGACAGTAGGACAATTGACCATTCGTTTAAACTGGACCTATGCATTATGCATGAGGTAGCAGTGTGTTTTAGCCTGTGGCTCCTCAAACTGGCACTAGCTTTCAGAAACCTGGCGGTGATAAGTTCACGCGCCTATGCTCCCTTCCCCTCTTTATTTGTTCTCTCTTCCACTCTCAGGCCTCAGAGGTTACATAGTTTACACTACATTTTCCCCAGACCCTAAATGTAGTAATTGATTTTAATTGTATGGAAATTTGGTCCTTGAACTGCAGCGCTGAAGTGAACTTAACCCACAAGCAATGAATGCTTAGAATCCTGCAATAATCATTTTGACTGTACTGTCAATGAAATGGGATCCTTACAATATGTATTGATAATTGATAGAGACCTCTGTTATTGGTGTTGTACTTTGATCAATGTCACATTTTTGTACAATTAAACTATTGGAAGTAATTTTTACAAAATTGCACATTCTGTAAAACTGAAATGACAGGTCAATGCAAGATTGATCAGGGGATTTTTCTGCATAAGTTAAGAGCTGTTGGAGTTTAGTTTTACAGAAAATCGACCTTGTTCCTGAGGAGGCATTTACCTAAAATATCCCCAGTTTTCTGCAAACCGTTCAGACTGGAGTGTTTTGAAACTTGCTCACAGTTTTTCTTAGTTTTGGCCACATCACTGCCCACCTTACTGAGGGGGTTCTTGGTGGGTGGGTAATTCGCCATGTCCACAGCTGATTTACTCTGATTTTTCAAAAAGTCTCCTTCTTTGGTCATGATATTTAGCGATAAGACGTTTGGATTCTTTGCAAACTTGAAAAAAATATTTTGTATTGAATAATGATGCAACGACTGATGAGCATAAAAACATTCCATTTGCATATTCCTGCATGTTTCACTCATTATAGATAAGAATTTCCTTACATTAATGCAGACCTACTGCTTTTTAATGTAATAATGTAAAAACAAAACAGCACAAATAACTGTAAATGAAATATTAACACTAGAAAAGAAGCAGAAAGGCTTTGCAGTTTAAAGGCAGAAGCTTAAGTTCTGCCTTTAAAAGGCTCACCTGTCATCCTGTGTTTTTGGTCCCTCTCCTGTTGTGTTAATGATTTGCTCAGTGGGGGTTGTTGTTGTCATTCATGCTAGAATGTTTCAGAGCTCTGTACCTCGCCGGCACTGTAGGAGGTCAGACTTCATTGTGGTCCAGCTCTCTCCTGTCAGCTGCTGTTGAATCAAAAGCCCTTTTTGGCATTTGGCATGCTCCTGTGTCTCGGACGTGCTGCTTTTTTTATGCAAGTGTGTCAATTCAATTACCTCCGAAAACAAGTGAACTTTCAGGAGCCAGCTGCACTTCTTTATTTCTATATTCAGGCTTGCAGTCCAGCATAGTAAGGCATATGCTTCGCTTATACAAATTAGGGAGTACTCATTCACATTTTGTTGATTTACTAAGTTAAAAAAGTCTAAGTCTAAAAAAGGTTAGACTTTCCTCAAATTGTGAGCTGTTTTGGCTTAGACTGTCTACCAAATAAATGTAATGTAATGTAATGTAAAATGCCCTTAATTATAAACAAACCTTTGGCATCTTATTTTGATACATGTGCTGAGTTTAACATTTTGAAAAATCAACAAAATGGAATTTGTCAAGGGACACCCAGATGTTTACATACTGAATTTAACCTTACCTACGTAACCAAAAGGGAAGAATTATTTATGCGTGTTACTACACCAGGACCATTTTGTTGGACATGATATTGTAGGTTATTGTTATATTGCTGCATTGTATTGTTTTCTCCTTCTCCTAAATAAAGCCAGGACATGTCCAAACACAAAAAGTGTAGAGATCTTAAAAACAAAGGTTCCACGGAGCATCTTTAGTTTGTACAGCTGGAAATTGAATAAACCTACTTAGAGTAAAAGTATATTATCACTACATGCTGCACTGCAAAGTCAGCACTGTCAAAGTAAGCTTTCATGCCTCCACCTCATGCTCAGATGTAGTGGAAATTTAAAAGCTTGTATGGAAGTTTATTTGAGCAGAGAGAACAGAGAGCTGGAGTTTCTTGTGCACATTGTAGTACCAGGATAAAACTACACTGATTGTTAAATGTATCACTTTGTAAGTTTCTTGAAAGAAAAGCCTGCTTTAACATCGCAAGGGTCCTACAAAGTTCATGCTTTCCTTGCAGAAGCCACTAATAAAGCACTTTGGAAGTGCAAGATCCTCTGGAGTACATGCATCAGTGCTCACCTTAACATTAAAACCAATGACAGGTGAAGTGGCACCTGTCAAAGGGTGGGACAATCTAGGCAGCAAGTGAACGTTCAACAAGTTGATGTGTTAGAAGCAGGGAAAAGAGGTTAAGTGTGAGGATATGAGTGACTTTGACAAAGCGCAAACTGTGGTGACCAGTCAGGTGTTCAGTACAGTTTATTGATTAGTACCTACCAAAAGTGATCTTAAGAAGGACTGATGAACCTGGATATGTGGGTCTGAGGTTCACTGGTGCACATAAAGAGAATAGGCTAGCATGTCTGGTCCAATCCCACTGAAGAGCTTCTGGATCACAAACTGTTGAAAACGTTGGTGGCTATGATAGACCAGTGTCATACAATGGATCACAGCTTGCAGCTTATAGGGCTGCAGACCGCTCAGAGTGCCAATGCTAACCACTGTCCACTACTAAAAGTACCAATTATGGGCATGTAAGCATCAGAGCAAGGGTAGAATGTGGCCTGGTCTGATGAATCCCAGGAGTATGTGCTTTATATTGGTGTATGTAAATGTTTCAACACAAAAACCTGGTTCATCTGTGCCTTGATAATTACTGCAGTATAAATATGAACCCAGGTTTCATCATTAGAACAAGTAGATCTGCATCACACTTTGTTGCTAAATTTAATCATGCAGAATATAAATCTTTTTACGATGTTTGTGTGATGACACTTCTGTTGCATGTTACTTGCCGTCCTGTCAGTTTAATTAGGGTGATGTAAATGATCAGGGAGGAAGAGTTTGATTAGGAGACCTGATGAAAGAGATGCCATAAATCTGCACTTTCTAAATAAGCGTCAGCAGCCGTGGATGATCAAAAGACCCTACAAAGCTTTAGACCAAATCAGAAAGTCAAAGTTCAAAGGATTTGGTTCAAGATTAATGATTGCTGGTCTTCAAACGTTTGTCTCTGTTCATTGTTAAAGTGAATATTTCTAAACTCAATAGACCTAAATTCAAGGGCAGGAACGTTTATTGAGAATTAATTAAAGCTCGTAATTAATAACAACATTGATTATGATACGTCATCTTAAATAAGCTCTTGCTCCAATATAGATGGCACAATATGTTAGAGCAGTATTTTTACATGTGACCTTACAGATGCTTGTGATTGGCTGTCACTGTCCTGAACAGGCATGTCACCTAGTAATTAATCTAATAAGAAATTAAGTTTCTTTTAATTAGGCCTGTTCTCTGTTTACATGAGTTTAGAAGTGATTCTGGTTTAACAGCTCCCAGCGACTAAACGATGGTTATAAAAATATTTTTTCGTTTGCTAGTTTATTCAATGCAAATTATAGACACTAGTATTCTTACACAGGAAAATAAATTAACTTTTAAACATTACTTTCTTAAGATTTTTCATTACTTTCTTAAGAAATAAAAGATATCTCAGTACTGTATTAATGAAAGTTCACTGAATCCTCTATCCTGAATTCTATCCTCTGAAATCCCCTTTTATAAGATAAGAGCATGAGTACTTATTCTTCACAGCTGAGACATTTCTAAGAGAAGAAATAAATATTCTGCTCAGATAGCGGTGAAATGAGTCAGACACAATCTGTGAGACATTTAGATCAAAATGAGAAAATCTGAGTTATTTCTCATTAGCTGAATAGCAGAAATCAGAGAAAATTGCTCAAACAATCCCTAACTACGTTTAGGAAAAGTAAAGGAGATTAAGAGAAGGCCTTATTTAAAATATTTCTTTCCTCTGGGAAATGATCTCTATATTAATACCACCCTTATTTTGCCTAGCACAGATGAAATTTTGTGCAAAAAACCCAGCTATCAGACTGCACTGGGGGAGGCTTTTGGGACCTGTAGTGTACCATTGTGAGCAATGAATCTGAGGCCTGTAAAAAAGCTGTGTATGCTATGGTGTATCTTTTAAGGCATCTGAAAGGCCCAACGTTTCAGGGAAAGAGGATGAATAATTGATTGCTAATCACCTTAAATCAGCTCATTTTTGCTGTAATTCTTTCACCTGAACACCAGTGTTGGGCACATTACTTTAAAAAAGTAGTTAGTTATAGTTACTAGTTACTTCTTCAAAAAAGTAACTGAGTTAGTAACTGAGTTACAGCATTATAAAAGTAACTAGTT
>JBBPDE010000026.1:10425212-10439876 GCA_037974605.1 Nannopetersius ansorgii | reverse complement strand
TGTGTGTGTGTGTGTGTGTGTGTGTGTGTGTGTGTGTGTGTGTGTGTGAGAGAGAGAGAGAGAGAGAGAGATGGAGAGAGAGAGAAAGAGCAACAAAGAGAGATATTATAGTGTCCTTGCAGAGAGTGCACTCAAACTGAATTGACATAAAACTGTTGTTACTTCAGTGCAATAATGACACAAAATGTTCTTTGCCACAAAACAGCTCTAATAGGAGTACAGCAGTTCTCAGTTCAAAAATACTGTAGCATAATTTTGCATTTGAGCTTTTTGGCCAGTCACTTCTAATTTTTAATGTAGCACTTTAACTCACATTACATGAAATTGCCACAGATCCTTTTTTTCATGTATGCCTTTAAAATGCTAGTTTTGGATTTATGTTGCATCTTTGACTAAAATAAAACACTGAAATTGTGTTTGTGTGTATTATGTGTTCATTAAACCGTAATAAAAGCAGCCAAAACTGGCCATTGGCCAATTTAGTTTTTAAAATATATGATAATTGCATCTCTAATAGGAACAACACAAATGATAGTCTCAGCCCTCATGCAAATGGGGCTTCTGTAATGAACTGCCCGCACAATCAGAAACGTATTGTCAGTTCTGCGAGAAATAATCTGTCCAATCTGTTCAGCCAGCGAATTTCATTGCATGGTTCTTGTTTTGTAAAAAGTAAAATATTTTTCCCATTTACTCTATTTTTTTTGTTGTTGTTTCGTTTTTTCTACATTCCAAAAACAAGAAGCCTTGAGACACAATAAACAAAACTTCTGTCTGGATGCATCTAGTAGATAACTAGTGGTAACTCGTTGAGATCATTGTGAATGTCCTCTGTGCTCCAGTCATAGGCCAGACAGATGCTAGTAACGCAGTGAAATGTTCCAGCCGAGTGCAAGCATCTCCTCACGTTCCGCTTTGCCACTCTCAAGGTGTGAACCATCTACCATGACAACGTGTCATCACCCTTTCTAGCCAATCTCTTCTGACCAGCCAGACATGCTCTTTAAATCATTCCAGTTATTTTTAGCCTTGATAATGAGCTGCCATTCGTCACTCTGGGGGTGTGACCACTCCCAGAGGGTCTGGGGATAATGAGGAGCTGACAGCATGTTGTTAGCATGTAAGCCAAGGTTTTAGCACATTTTGGAATTAGATGGGTCTTGATACTTGTTCTTGTTTTACTAATTGGGAGCTCAAGAGTTCATATAGCTACAAAAAGCATCAATATCTTTGCAATTGCCAACATAATTGTAAGGGATGTTTTTATTTTTGCAGATTCTTGCTGGTGAGTTGATGGCATTTTTCATGAAGTCAGAGGGCACACAGGAGAAGACCATCGTCACAGCAGACTGCTGCTACTTCAACCCCTTACTGAGACGCATCATACGCTTTCTAGGTATGATTAGTATGCTTCACAATGTTTTCATGATTCCATTTATACGCACAAAAACAATTATTTCTCTATTTTCTCTACCCCGGTCTGATCTGGATTAATTATGAATCAAATGAAAGAATAAATAAATACAAATTTCAGATAACAAGAGTGGCTTATACGGTTAAAACCGCACTTGGCAAAGCAAAGGTGTCTGGCATCCAGCTTCACATTCTGCTTGCAAAGCTGCCGGACACAACAGGGAAAGAAAAGGAAAACAATTCAGTCAGACCCATTTTATGAACCATTTTATGGCTTTGTCCCTTACATATTTTTTAGGAAATTAGTGGTGTATTCGTGTGCCTCATCCTGGTTCTAGAGACATCCTCTCTGAGACTTTGGATTCCATACACCTTCATCTTGTCTTGCCCTTAAGGCCTAGATCAGGAGTGGATCAACAAGAAAGCTGTTAATGATACATTTGTATCATTAAAGATACACCTAAACAACTGGCCACCAGTGTCAAAACAGTTCTTTGATTTAATTCCATAGAAGAACCTTTCAGTTCCCTAAACAACCTGTCATTGAATGTTTTAAATAACTCGCTTGAACCCATTCAATTGAAAGACAACTTTTAAGAGCATAGCATAGCTGTTCCCACTTCAGTAGCAAGATCTCTTGTAGCATCAGCAAGAACACATTCCTAGAGAATAAATAACCACTAGGCTTTGGAGAACTGCTGTATATACAAGCCTTTTAATCTCCCAGGGTTTGGTCTGTGGTATTGTGGTTCTGAATTTGAAATAATTCACCACTGCAGAACTACTCAGCTTTCAGACTTCTCTGAATGTTATCTTTGCTATCTGCTAGGTTTAAATAATGCTGAGTAACCATTCTGAGTCTTTTGTGGTTAAATACTGACATCTGTGACCTTACAACCGAACAAAAGAGCCGTTTTTCACACATGAATACAAAGGGTTCCATTTGAGTTGTTTTCCAGTGAATCAGATGCTATTGGTAGTACGAGCTGCGGGGTTCATGGATAAAATCCTGAGGGAGCGCTGCACATCTGACAGCTGCTTGAGCATGGCATTTAATGACATGTTGCTCCAGGGCTGCTGCAGCTTGAAACCCATGTTACTCTATTACCCTGTACCACAGCATGGTGGCCCTGACAGAGATCAACCCTGAGCAGTGACCTTTCTCTTATTAAATAAAGGCCAGAAGTATTTTTGAGATCAGCTGGTCAATTGTGTTATGAAAGAATTATCATTTTCTAACACCTGTCCCTAGTAATCTTCTGTAATGCACTGACACCTCCAGTACCATTAAAGTGTAGCATGAAGGGGTCACTAACTGAGGTGGACTGATTGTTAGAGACAGTAACCTCAACATGGAATACTGTTTGTGGACATAAGCCCCAGAGAAGTAGAGGCCTAAACATGTATCCTTTTGATTTATTAAGACCTAATCATTAAAGGACAGTTGCTTTTTAAATTGAAATCGTGACGTATTGTATGGAGGATTGAGAGCAGACATGTGTGCGGCCGTGAACTTTATTAAAGAACAAAACACAGCCTAAAATAAGGATTAACCATCCACTGAACTGATTGCTGGAACTTGAAAATGAAATGCTGAGGCATAACCAGTGGAAATACAATCAACACCACTGGTACAAACATGAGAAGCGCAAGAAGAGCCACGGTTGATTGATAAACACAAAGCACAAAACCAGGGGTATGAATACATAATTATGAATCAGATTCAGCTGTGAGGGGTGCAAGTTCACACATGAAAATAAACAGAAAATAAGTGCAAATGTAAACAAAGTCAAGGAGTGACACAGGGGAGCAAGACAAGACAAGGTAAGACTGTTACATGAAACTGTTTAGCATAATAAAATGATAAAAGTTCATCTTTTGTCAATATTATTTTTCATTTCATTTTGTTCCATTTGCAAAATATTATTTGCAATAAATACATGGTTCTAAAATCTGTCCCTGGAGAACAGAATTTGAATGTTTTGTTTACACTGATGTAGAAGGCCTTTCGATTAGCTGAGTTGTTAATGCGGAAATGAGAACGTAGGGCTTGGAACCCCCATTGTACCCATTTACTCCCTTAATGAAGAATCCCTGGAGGTGTTCATCTTTCCCCCTTGTCATTTCTTATAGGCGTCTACTCCTTTGGTCTCTTTACCACCACTATCTTCGCCAATGCTGGACAGGTAGTCACAGGAAACCAGACGCCTCATTTCCTATCAGCTTGCCGACCAAACTACACAGCACTGGGCTGCCAGTCGAATCTCCAGTACATCACAGAACGTAGAGCTTGCACAGGGAACCCACTCATAGTGGCATCTGCCCGCAAATCATTCCCTTCCAAGGATGCAGCACTGAGCGTCTACTCAGCAGTGTATACTGTGGTGAGTGGTCTGTGCAGTTCAGTATCTGAATGAGCAAGTGATTAATATTAGAAGTCCATTTTTAAAGTCAAATTTACTGTTAAGCACTGAAAAACGAATTTGCCCAAATTTGTGCCAATTAAGAGCTCAAACATGCCTCCATTATGGCTATTTTGTTGATACTGGAAGTTAAATACACACTGAACAAAAGTATTACAACACACTTGTTTTTCAGAATTTGGGCTAGACCCCTTACGTCCAGTGAAGGGCAATCTTAATGCTTCAGCATACCGAGACATTTTAAACAATGCCATGCTTCCAACTTGGACACAGTGTTTGGGGAAAAACCTTTTCTATTCTTGCATGACTGTGCCCTAGTGCACAGGTCAAGGCCCATAAAACGTGGTTGGTTGGTGTAGAAGAACTTGACTGGTCGGCACAGAGCCCTGACCACAACCCCATCCAACACCTTTAGGATTAACTGGAACAGAGCTTGTGAGCCAAGTCTTCTCAACCAGCATCAGAGTCTGACCTCACAAATGCTCTACAGAATGAAAGGGCAGTAAGTCCCACAGAAACTCCAAAAATCTCATACAAAGACTTCCAAGAACAGTGGAAGCTATTATACCTGCAAGGGGAACTCAACTGTACATTAATGTCTGTGTATTTGAAGGCAATGTTATTAAAGTCCCTGGTCAGGTGTCCTAATACATTTGTCCACCTAATTTTGCAGCTTGGATCTAAGGTGGTGATTATGCAGCAGCTCAGGGGTTCGTATTATGTGACCCAACATCAAGTATTATGTGACCCAAATTGAACAACCTCATCGGTTCAGATTCAAACCCATCTTGAACTGAGGGTCCCGGGGCAGGGAACACTCAGAACTGTACAGGGCAGCGGATCCCCAGAACTTAGTTAAAGACTAATACTTAAGTGTTAAAGTAAGTGTTACTGCTGGGTAAGAAGGTTTCAGTCCTGAGTTTAGAATTATGTGTGTCTGTGGCTTCAGATGTACGTGACATTGGTCTTCAGGACAAAAGGCACTCGTCTGACGAAGCCGACGGTCAGCCTGACCCTGCTGTGCTTGGCCATGCTGGTGGGAGTGGTGAGGGTGGCAGAGTACCGCAACCACTGGGCTGATGTCCTCGCTGGCTACTTCACCGGAGGAGCCATTGCTGTGTTTCTGGTGAGAACAAGTATAGGTGTAGCAGCGCAGCAGGGTGGGCAAGTGAAATACAGAGAGAGGAGAAATGCTGCTGTACATCTGCTCTACGTTCCAGTTCCAGAAAACACAGACTTTATTGAAAGACATTTGAATTCTCAAAAAGGTCAGCTGACCTTTATACCATCTCCCCAGAAACAACTGTGATTTGAAGGAGTACATAATTATTTACATTTCAGAGCCTGTCCCAAGATGTAAATGCATGAAGAGGCAAAGAAGTAATCCAAGAACCCTGTACACATGAAAATATACTTTCAGCTAATTTCACAACAGATCAATAAAAAGATACGTTTAACATTTAAATGTGCATTCATATTGAAAATGATTTCACAATTTTTCACAAATTATTGAAACCACAGCCTCTTGAAATTAAAGTACCATCCTGCAAGTGTAAGTAAGATAACACGGGGTGATATTAGCAAGTAATGTTACATTTTTAACAAAAGTTGATGATAGAATGGTTTGCAGAATGGTAGATTTCCAGTGTACCTTACCCCACATAACAAAGTAGAACAGCAACAATTATATTCATTTTCTCCTGATGGTTATTAAAATATGTGAAAATCAGTGTTTCGTTGCTCTTCTGTTTCTCTCTCTCTCTCTCTCTCTCTCTCACTTTTTCTCTGTCTCTCACTACTCCTCTTACCTTGTCCTCTCCACAGGTGACCTGTGTGATCAACAGCTTCCAGCAGATGAAGCCCCCTCCACCCCCTCTGCGACCACAGCGCCCTGAGTCGGTGCTGGGTATGCCTATGGTGGCGCTGCCCTGTGTGGAGAGTCCACTTGAAAAGTTAAGTGGCACTCAGGTAAGGGGTGGGGGCGGGTGAGAGGCAGGACTGCACACACAGGGTGGCCAAACATGACCCCCTGTTCCCCTCTTTCCTTGACCCAGTGGACCCCAAAAGTGACCCGATAACTCCTCCTGCACACCCATGCCCCCGCCTGACCACCAACACCAACTTTGCCACCCCACTGCCCTCTTGTACTGCTTGGATGTCTTTTTCCAATGGACTTTTCTAATCCTCAGTTGACTGGCCAGTTGTGCTTGCTAAGATGGCTGCTGTCATAAGCGGAGAAGGGTCTCTCAGAGGTGGCCGATGCCTGTGTGAGGCACCTCAGAGCCATGAATTTGACTGCTAATGCAAACTGCCCAACAAACTGCCCTCTGAGTAACTAGTGTCAGTACTGTGATGCATATACCATGGAGGCAGAAGCCCAATACTGTAGAGATCTAAAAGATTAATGCTAATCACGGAGGACTTTGAGAACGGAGACTTGATAAATTCATGTTTGCCATCAGCTAGAGTAAATCTGCACTTTTTCTGCTGACTGACTTTCTGGTATGAGGTGTGTGAGTCAGCGTTTTTCAGCTGATCTTGATGCAGTGCCCCCTGAGAGTCTGGAATAGAGAGTGTCTGGACGAGGCCAACTTTCATTAAAATGATATGAGAAGATTAGTGTCGTCCACAGTACTGTCGCCACCATCTTTCTTTCTGTACGCCCTTTATCTCAAGCTTCTTATCAGTCTGAGCATACAGCCATCTTTCCTTGTGTTTCATATTTTGCCTTTGATTTGACCATCCTGTCAAAAGCCATTACACTCTTTTCTCACGGATTTCATTTCTGTTTGCTTGTCTCCTTTATTATTTGTCATGATCTCAGTCTTTCTCTCTGTCTCTCCCTCTCGCTCCCCCTCGTTCTTTCTCACACTCTGTCTCTCCACCCTTACAGACTTCAAGGGGATCTCCATTCACTGAGATCACATGACCATCAGCCTTATCGGTTCCCCGCCACCCCCGATGTCCTCATACCGTCTCGCTCCATTTCCAGCGAAGTCTAGACCAGCCGTCCGAGCCTCAGGCTCACCAGTGCGCCGCCTACACCGCCGGACGCTACGCCACCCTCCACCGTTCCTACTCGACGCAGGTCTAGACGCATTCCTCCTTGCTCCACACCGTGAAACCCCTCATGAAACTTCCATGCTTCCCTCAGGGCTCCCGTGCACTGCTCCAACAAACGAGATGTGACAATCCATGGAAAGCTCAATCAAAAAGCTTTACCCGAGCTTATTCCCGCAGGCGGAAATGTTCTGAGATGTGCTAGAGAGCGCTTGCCGTGACATCTGGGTTCATTACAGTTTGTCTGAGCAGTGCGTAGAAGCCTTTAGAACACCTTGAAGACCTTTGGCCCAGTCTAAACCAACCTGACCTATACCCAGGGGAACCGATAGTGTCCTGTTCGTATGCAGGACTCCTTATATATAAAAAAAAGAACAAACCAAAAAGACTAATAGCACAGTGTTTGGTAGGCTGCTTAGGTTTCTTTTGTGTGTGGGTGTGTTTGCATTTTTTAAAAAAGCATGTTCATTTTAATTTTTATTTTTGTATAGCGTTCATTGTATATAATGTAATTATTATTTGAACTTCAACAATCATGCCAGCATACGTGGAGTGGGGAAGAGATTCCCCATTTGGAGTGTGTTTCCTGACGTAAATACTAGGAGAAACTCACCTCTCTTTGAACAAACGCTCCATTTGTTTCTTAATTTACCTACGTGTTCTTTGAAGGAAAGAAGTATCTATATTTCTTTTGTGCACTTGCTGCTAGCGTCTGGATCAGGGCCCGGTTCTTTCCCCTCATCAATGACAGGCAGCTCAAGGGCACGTATGACTTGTATACATGCGCATGAAG
The DNA here is from genome assembly GCA_037974605.1 of Nannopetersius ansorgii. Classification (NCBI taxonomy): domain Eukaryota; kingdom Metazoa; phylum Chordata; class Actinopteri; order Characiformes; family Alestidae; genus Nannopetersius; species Nannopetersius ansorgii. The sequence goes on along the minus strand of JBBPDE010000026.1, from coordinate 10,432,187 downwards.
AACCTCAGCTTATGGAGCCTCCATGGGCCCAGTTCTTCACTAACGGATTTCTCCAGCAGCCTCCAGAGCGTGGCAGTTTTAGCTTGTTAGCAGTTGTGACAGCATTCTGATACAAAATGACATTTTCCACAACCTCATTCTCGGGGAAGAAAAAGTGTGCTGTCAGATGCAACACCCACTGCCAGTTTTCAGAGATCAGAGCAAACACTCCTTTGTTCCTCTGGAGCACACAACAAACCCGAGAGCAACAAGGTATTGGTCCCTTTTAACCTGTCGTTCCTGTCATTTGCTATAGGTAAAAATGCCATAAGCTGTCTGTTAAACATTATACAGTAAATATTTTGTGTGGGGGAAGTTTTTTTTCTCTCCTTTTTACAGTCTTTACTTTTGCTGGTATTTTTAGTCATTATTATGAAATCAAAGAGCATTCTCTTGTGATTACACCATTCTGGCTTGTCCTGGCAGGATCATGAATTACTAGAGACAGAACTGGAACGTATCGACACAATTTTCCCACGTTCCTACTCCAAAACAATGCATAACATGGCATTTATTTATTTATTTTTCTTTGATTTGAAATGTCTGTGTTCTCTGAACAGCACTATTCTTCACTTAGTGTGACAGTTTTGCTGCTTTTGATTTGCACAACGCTTCATCTGCCTGCATTCCCTTTCTAACACCCTTTTTGTCCCCCCCTGTGTAAGGTTTCTCCTTCTGCTGGACCATCACCCTCTTTCTCATGCTCACACATGAACACGTGTAACCACCACAGATATCCTTGATTCTGTGATACTTATACTTTACCCCCTTTCTCCACTTTCTTACATGAACCATGTTTGTACAGTTTTGTAAATACAATTGTTTTGTAAAAAAAAAAAGAAGAAAAAGAAGAAGAAGAAGAAAGAAAAAAAAAAGTGTTTTACACTGGCACCTATGTGCACCCACAGTCGTTACCATAGTGATCCACTACTTGTTCTTACCAGAAATGGAAATGGGATTATTTTGGGGGGTTTGGACTAATGAAGCCATTTCTAATGTCTTATTGTAAACACATGACCGCATCTGACACATCTAACGCATTTGTCGAACTCAGAATCAGCACCTTGTACCATTGTTATGTCAACTGACCTGTTGAGGATTGAAGTCCTAAAATTTAAGGTGTGCAGTCCAGAATCCACGACATCTGAAAGTTTTCAGTCAGTCAGGAATGGAATTACTCTTAAAAAATACCACTATAACCTGTACCTCAAGCCTGCTGCGCAAGCTCCAGACCTCCAATCTACAGATGTGTCCAGTGATGGGGAGAGAATGAGAACTGTTTGTGGACTGTGTAGACCAACACAGTTGTAGACCAACAATGAACAAAGTTAGTCCCATTGGAGATATTTTCTAGGATTTGTCTGAACATTGATGTCAGGTGTGGTGAAAGGGGTCTGCGGAGTTGTTTTGAAAGTGTCACTTTTTCTTCTATGTGGTTGCGATATATGCGATGTTTTGTAAACATCTGTCTGATGAGAACAATAAATGGATATTGCAATACATTGGCTATGTCTTTTGTACCTTCTGCTGCAAAGAAGCACCTAAGGCAGCAGCGCATCTCACTCTAATGAATGAAGGAACTTACATATAAATACTTCAAAAACATAATTATTAGCTCAGTGCATGTAAGAAATATTTTCTTTTCTGATTTCAGATCACAGAGAGGTGAAGAGCAATTGGAAGCAATACTGGATGTGATCATTGTAATAATGGAGAAAATATATCAATTAGTACAGAATTCAGTGGAGCATTGTTGAGAAGTATACTGACTCTTCTATTTTGCATAGATACTGATAGGAACCACACTGTAACTACAATACGAAACAGCCAGTGAACCTGCACATATCTGATAAAACTGATAAAAGTGATTGTAATTATGGTATATATTAGTATAATAGTATATAATGATATAATTGACCCTGATTACTGTAAAACACTGTATCAGGCACCAAGCGACATATCTTTGTCAATTTCATGACGCAGGTTTTAGATGCTTTACGTATCTGGTTTCTTTAGAATGGCACATTTTGCATTAAACCATTCTTAATGATGTTGTTTGCATTTGAACCCTTTCATTATAAAGACAGGTTGAACCATCAGTGCTGTTCCCCTTCCATGGGAAACTCTTCTTTATGGAGATCCAGCTCCACCATGTGGTGATCTAAGCTTACGAGACATTAGCATAAATGCTGCATAAATGATGTCTTTGTGTGTTATGTGTACTTGACAAGGCTATAAAAAAATAAAATAAAGAGTCTACCATCCTGCAAGTAGCTATTATATATAGGAGTCAACAGGATGCTTAATGAATTTGATGGAGAGTACATTTTGTTCAGCTCTGAAAGGCATTACTGCTCCAAAGATTTTGCCTTTGGAGTTTTTTTATTTCTCTTGTAAGACAGAGAGAACAAGGTTCAGTATTATATGGCGTGCCATAGTGAGGGCAATACATATCAACTGGTCATTTATGTTGTGCTGAGGAAACAATGATGCAGTTGTGAAAAGTGGAAATCAAATGGGAAGTGCCACAGCTTACAGTATGATCACATTCGAAATAAGAGATTTTTTTTTTTACCTTAGTCTCCAGAAAACGCCCATATAGCCTCACACAGTAAGTCAGTATCACCAGCAGGGGGTAAAATCGTGTGTCTAAAATTCATTTGAGCCCACAGCACTTCGTGTCTCGTGATACTTGTAAACATGAAACAGCCACAAGAGGGAGCTGGTCTTTTAGCTCAGAGCAGGGCTTGGTCTCACAATAGGTTTGGGCCTAAATGAACCCCTTGTTACACTAGAGGTACATTAGAATGAGGCTTCAGAGTCACAGGGGTAAAAAGGAGCAGTGATGATCAGCATCTGATACAGCTTACTCCCATGCTTTATTCAAGGGGTCTTTTTTATGCACAAATGTATTCAGGGTAACAATTTAGCCAAGTTTCAATTCTTGGTCTTGGCTTTAGTCCAAAATATTGACTAAAGTGCAGAAAATGAAATTCATTCTGTTTACTTAAGCATACACTGTACAAATCAGTCATTTGGCAAAACAACACCACGATTTATACGCTTTTCCTGTTAATTACAGAAATAATAAATCATTTAAGTGTTTTCTCAGCATATGTTTTCTCCTTTACTTTTGCGGTGGAGTCACAAGGCCAATGTAGCTAACAAATAATGGAACCTTTACTGCATCAAGCAGTGTTGTACAAACCACATTTGCCACAAAGCGTTAAGTAATCTTAAATAAATAAATGCATGTCTTTTTCTAAAACAGTTCTCTACAAAAATGGACCTCTGTTCTGTTATCTAATGAAAATGACTAAACTAAAACAGTAGCTTGAAGTGTGCAGTGATTGGTGGAGTGACCTTCCATTACTCAGTAGCTACATATGACTTGTAGCTTGAGATTTTTCATTCAACTATCACTTTCATGCCCTACCCAGGCACGGCTGGTGGAGCTGCTTGAGAAATGAAAGCTTGGCAGATCCCAGAGGGAAGTGCTTGAAATAAATTCAACATGTCCACTCTCAGTATGTCCACTGATCCTGCTGAAAGAGACGCTAGCTGAGCACTCAGCCTGGTAACTGTCACGACCCCGGTTGAAGGGTGTGAGCTCATAGCTAATTAATCAACATCACTCAGGTTTTGGGGCGAAGCGCCGGAGTGAACAGGGTGTGAGTCATCGACATTGCGTCTGCATTGATAAAGCACTCATTTTTCTGCACTGAGAGCACTCCCTCTCTGTTCCAGTCCAAACGCTGAACCCTCCTGCTCCTGCCTTCCATTTAGACTGATTTACGCTGCAGGTGCAAGCCCACAGTTCAGTTCCGTGCTGCAACTGTGTTTTGTCGACAGAAGAAGTTGCAGATGAAATTTGCTTCTTAGACTACTGAAGTACTGCTGAGAGACATTTATAGGTAGAATCCTGTACTTAGCAGCCAAGGCTTATTCCAGCTGAGCCTTAAAGAAGCACCTGCTGGGTCGAATGAGCAAGATGGGTTTATCATGATCAAGTCTGAAATGAACATTTAGAAGTGAGGCCAACCCGTGATGGTAAATATCGGCTTAAAGCTTATTAATAGTGGGAAGTGCTGACACATACCAAGCTTTGGGAAAAAAGAAGTAGATCTTTACCCTTATTTTCTACCATTGCAGGAAAACTGAACCATCATTAGAGGTTGAACTGGGATTTGGAATGAATCTTCTTCAGCTTATCCAGAGGGAGCATTTTGTAACATTGTCAAGCAAGCACTCTTTCTAGTAGCTAACATTAGCATATTTAGTCTTTGCTACTTAGCAATGCTAATTTAGCTTCCACAGACTCTTCTTCAGCTCAGGGTTCTGTGATGGGGGGGATTCAGGGGTTTGGGAGTTCAAGAGTGGAGTTGACAAAGTAAACCCAGATGCACCAGATGTAAATCTCAAATGGCATGAACCCAAAGGAGACTGCATTCTAAATCCAAGGTTGCTGCTTCTTGTTCTAAACTTTGATTAAGTGAGCCATGGTCAAAGCAGTAAAAACGTACTGCACACAGCTGAATTATGGCTTAATACTTAATTTTAAGTTACTGCTTTAATTTCATTGCTTGCCATAAAAGTAGTTTATTATCATTATTATTGATTAATTGAATTACATTGTTCAACATGCCTGAGTGGTGGAAATATCACTGCAACACTCAGCCTTAGCCTCAAGAGTGTCTTATTTCTCTCATATTACTTTTACACTTAGAACAATTACAAAAATGCCCCTTCCTTCCTACATTTCCTGGGCAAATCCTTTTAGAATTGCTGGTCTCATTCGTCACTGTGTTGGCATGATGTCAGACTGTAGGGAAATGTAGAAATGACAAACCTCTTCATTTTCCCTCTGCATTTTCATTTTGATCTTAATTTCCCATAAAGGAAATTTAGGAAAATTAAGGGGAAAAGTGCACAGATTATGGCTGATTAAGGCATAAAACGTATGAGTTGTCCCATTACATTTTCAAATCTGCTCCTTAAACAATAGAATCACCTGAATTAAATGTAAGATTAAGCGGTTTCACACTCATGCCTTAAATCAAATTTAAGGTAAAATTAAGGGGTCAGTTTCACAATTAATAGCCACTTAATTCATATTAAGGGTTTTGGTGTATGTTCTGTGGTAATTTAAGGTAGGCACTGCCTCTTCAATGGAAAATACTCTCAGCTACTTAAAGATAGAGGTGTGATCAACAAGTCTGTTTTGCTTGTTAAATATCAGGAATCAGGAGGGTGGATTCAGTACAGGCTGTCAGACATGAATATCAGTAGAATGATTTGAAGAGTGTGTGCAGTTTAGCAAAAAAATTAAAAAACTAACTTTGTAATGTTCTTCATCTAAACTATATCTATAAAATATAATATCTTACCTACAGTGGTGGTGGTGGTGGCTCAGTGGGTAGGATACTTGCCTCTGGACCAAGAGGTCCCTAAGCAAGACCCTTAACCCCGAGTTGCTCCAGGGAGACTGCCCCCTGTAGTTAGAGAATGAAAGTCTCTTTGGATAAAAGCGTCTGATAAATGCCGTAAATGTAAATGTAAATAGGCACTTCAATGCGTTCAGCACATTGTGTTTATTGTTTCTCACAACATTTTATTTTCTGTGATGGACAGGCATAGTTTCCAAGGTTTCTCTCAGTCTTTCACACTAAGATTGTTGGAAAGGGTGGAGGTAGGGTGGAGGTAGCTCAGTGGGTAGGATACTTGCCTCTAGACCAAGAGGTCATGGGTTCAAATCCTATCTTCAGCACCACCAATTGGTCCCTGAGCAAGACCCTTAACCCCAAGTTGCTCCAGGGAGACTGTCCCCTGTAGGTAGGGAATGGAAGTCGCTTTGGATAAAAGCGTCTGATAAATGTAAATGAAAGGGCTCCAACACCCCTCGCAACCCTGGTTAACAACAGGCGATTCAGATTATGTATAACTGCACATTTAATTTTGACTAATGTTCAAATTTCGCAAACAGAGAAGTAATGAAAGCATGCTCTGATGTTAAGTCTCCTCATTTGGCCATTTGGTGCAGAGCATCATAAAAATTATAAATATAAAATTATAAAAAGCACTCCCACTGGCAGTGAACTGAACCAGAGTTCACCTGGAAGCACATCGAGATCCACAGTTTTTGGCAGGCCCTGGTTTGTAAAAACACTGTAAGACAATGAGCCCAGCTGTAGGACCAGGGCGAAACACACATAAATGTCAGTTCATGATGCAGCTTATAAATGGAAAATAAATTTATTTTAGTACATCTCAGGGAACTTTGCCGAGCTGAGACAGACATCTCGTAACATTATCAAGAAAGTGTTCTTTCGAGGAGCGAACTCTGGTGTTTTAAGCATTTGCTAGTTAGCAATGTTAAAGTAGTTTCTGCAGATGCTTCTCACAGTTTATGGAAAGACTGAGCTCAGTTTGTATTTGATGCCTTTTTGAGATTTCTTGAAATCTTGTGAACACACAGGCTTTCCTTGAGGTCTTTTCATTTCATGCTCTCCGTGTTGGGCAGTGAAGACTGCCTTTGCTTTGAACTGACTCAGAGTAAAGTCGTTTGTTAATTTCTCAGAAGAGAAGAGTGATCGAGGCTAAACTGACTCATGGTAGATGAGAACATCATTAAATCTAAGTGATTGCAACAGTGGTGCTTCAAAATATATGAAAAAATATAATCATTCAGCGACTGGGCCTACACAACACTCTCAAATATTAGTGAAAGGATAATGATTGTGTGTGCCTCAGTGGCAATGAGATATGTTTAGACATTTAAGCGCAGGCGCCCAAGACAATATGTCATTAACTATTAATACGTGGAGAATTGCAACAGCCTCTGAACTACACACACTTTTACATCTATCTATCTATGTATCTATGTATCTATCTATCTATCTATCTATCTATCTATCTATCTATCTATGTATCTATGTA
>JBBPDE010000026.1:10368053-10378486 GCA_037974605.1 Nannopetersius ansorgii | reverse complement strand
GTGTGTGTGTGTGTGTGTGTGTGTGTGTGTGTGTGTGTGTGTGTGTGTGTGTGTGCGTGTGTGTGTGTGTGTGTGTAAGTCCATTTCACCTGTATCTGTATATGTGTTTCATATGTGTGTGTATGAGTTTTCAGTAGTATGGATGCATGCGTGACAGTTTCATATGTGAATGTGTTTGTGTTTCAAATGTTTGTGTAACAAAAGTCAGAAATATTTCCTAAATGGCCCCCACATACCTATTCAAGTATTTCCTTACAGCACATTAAAGCAACATGTTACTTGTATATGCTTAAATTACACATAGGAAATGACTAGTATACTCTTCAGTATGTTTAATGACAGCACTCTAAAGTATCATTTAAAACGCACCACATTAAATGGTACTTTTGAAAAAATGTAGGTGTACATTTTAGGGATGTTTCTTTAAAATAAATGAAATAAAAAGGAGTGTGTGTGTGTGCGTGTGTGTGTGTGTGTGTGTGTGTGTGTGTGTGTAGGTTTCAAATGTACACGTGGATTCTGTTGTAAAGCCTAGCTGAGCTTTGGCTTCCATCCATTAAATCTTGCTGATCCCCGACTGCCAATCGTTTTTTGAATTCTGTTTACAGCAAATGGCTTCATTTTCATTTTTGCCATTTTAATGAGCTTGCAAAATGAGCTTCACAACGCGCCAACGTCCCTTTAAATGAGCTAGGTTTTGCCATTTGACAAAATAAGAGAGTTTGTGTCCCTAAAGACAAACACTATATGGCCAAAAAAGTATTGGGACACACCGGTTTGTCGGGGTGAGCTGAGGAGCTGTACTGTTGTTTTTCAGGCTCGTGTCTTTGTTGCTAGGGGGCGTGGCGTGCGGAGGGGCGTGCGGTTGGGGGCGGGACTAAGACTGCGACGGCGTCACCAGCTAGCTGAAGCTTGCAAGGCTGTGCAGTGAAAAAAGGTAACAACAGACTAAATATTAACGAAAACAGCCTTGTTTTGGGAGGTGGAGCATGACTTCAGTTCCACGACTCGTCTGTGGAGGCGAGTAGTCTGTGGAGGACGTGCTTTAGGAAACGGGTTCTCGAGGGGGCTGCTAGCTGCCCGGCTAGCTGCAGTAAGTTTGGTGAAGAGTGGAGAGAAGCAGGAGAGGAGGGCACCAACACTTATGCACTCAGGTAACAAGCATCTACTCCTGCTTTTAAACCTTCTGTCTTCCTTCAACGACCATCTCCCACAGCAAACAGTCTTTCTTATGTAAGTGAAATCGACCCTGTCGTTACCTAATGCACTGAGAGAGAAAGGCTGGAGAGAGTCAGTTTTGGCTGCTCCTTTTCCTTCACTGAAGCACAGCAGCCAGAGCCCGGGGGTCTCTTTTCCATAACCGAGGCAAATACCTGCTTTAGTGCAAGAGAAAATTCTCCCGTGGTGGCGTGTACATGGCTCTGAAGGGTATGGCTGCCTTTCTTGTACTGCATCACTGAGCTGCATCAGGATGAGACGCTCCAGCTGCATTATATGCATCTGTGCTTGGAGGTGGGCTGGTGCAGATGTGAGCAGCAGTATATTAGAAATGAACTTGGCTAAGGAGGCATGATCGTCGAAATCCTTGTGGTGTTATGTGGTGTTATGGTTTGTCAGCCACCGGTCATATGCATATACAGCATAGACGACATGCCAACCTCCTCAATTAACTAGTGATGCAGTAGATGATTCATATTCTATATTACATTATTTTTGTGCACGCATGCAGTGTTTTTGTGGCATTTTCTGTAAGCAGCAGTTGGGTGTTCACAACTGGAGGGACACAATAAATGTGGCATCCAGCCTCAAATCACTGCAGGAATGCTCCCTGGTTGTGTTGTTTGTGCAATTCTGCCCCAAAGCTTCTATTATATTAACGCTAGAGTCTTACAGGCAGTGAGGAGGGGTCCCACAGGTGGAATGTTGTGGCTGACATTCATTTTTTTTACCTCAGATTGTTTTATGAATGATACACCCACAGCCATCTCAGAATGGGAACAATTCCTCACATTCCTTCACTCTCACAGTCCTCAATTCGGACTGTCTTCCCAAACAAGAGTGGTTGAGCAATGTTTAGAAAGTGCCTCGAGAACAGTAGTTACAGTCCATTGTTGCACTGTGGTGGCATTTTTACGGCATTTTCTTTCTTTCAATTGTGTAGAACATTTATGATTGTAGTAACACACATTCAGTATCATGCTTATGAAATGTAGGACTGTCACTATGGCCTCTATTAGTAGTCAAGAAGTCTGCGCGATGTTTCTGATGATTAAGTGTGGTGACCGTTTTAAAATTAAAATAATTTAACCTAAATAAAAAACTAAACATAACCTTTTGAAAATTCCGGAATGCATTAATGGAAAAGGGTAAACCAGGAACCCTTTGTTTAAAGTCATATGAAAACATGTTATAAATGATAAAGATTAATGTATCATCATTTTGTCAGCTTAGCAGAGATTAAAAACTTAGGTATTGAGTTTAAGCAAGCAGTCAGGAAGACCTGAAGCAGGTAAGACAGAACCCTAAATGTGTGTTACCAGTGTTTGGTTGTGCCCACCATCTTACTCTTGAGTGTATTGGTGTGCATGAAAGTTCAGTATCGTAGTGGACTTTTGTCTGAGTCTCTGTTCCATGATTAAGGAAATAATGGCATTGGTTTATCTCTTGATGTGGCAGCAAGTCACTTGCTTGTTGGCCTTTCTGTGTTGCTTTAATCAACGACCTGTTGTTACTGCATTGTACTGCATTCCTGCCTGGATCAATTATTTAAACCTTTCTTAGGGAATAATGCCCTGTCTATGTCAGCATTTGGTAATGGGATTATGTGTTTTTAGCCCACTGTTTTCTGAAACAACCTGATTGTGGAGTTTTGAAACCTGGTACTTTGACTGGTATGTAAGGGGAAAAAACATTGACGGATTAGTTTTAATTCGTTACCTGCCCCAGTTTGTGTAATAAGTCTACTGGGGGTGACCATATTTTCTGAAATGATTATGTCAGTGTGCTTATGTGTTCGAGGTCAGGAGATTAGAGACTTGATAAGCATGTTAGCTAATGGATATCTGATGTGAATGAACACAGCGTTGGGGAAATTAGTAGTTTTATGGCCAGGTCAGAATTATTGATCATCTCTGGGTGTTGTTAGATGGTTTTTTTGAGTACTTGTTTGGTTTACAGACTGAAGGCTTTGTAAAGAAACTGCGTGTGAGAGGGAGTGCGTGTGTATGCATGTGTGTAGAAAATGAACTTGAGAAAGCCCAGCTTTTTCAGCATTGTTCTTTAGAGTGTACTAAGACAGTGGTCCCCAACCTTTATTTCGTCACGGACCGGTTTAATATCACGGCCCGGCTTAGTAAATGACACACATAAAAATGGGGATATTTTAAAAAATATAATAATGGGGTATCTTTAAAATATAATAATAAACGTAAATCCAGTGTGTACTAACAGCATTTTCGTAACAACGAGTCGGCCACATAACACGGGTAACATCCAAGGTTTTTTTTTTCTGTGCAAACCGCGGACGTTACCCATGTTATGTTTTCGGCTCGTTGTTATGAAAATGCTGTAAATAAAGCTGTGAGTACACATTGGATTTACGTTTATTATTGTATTTTAAAGATACCCCATTATTATATTTTTAAAATATCCCCATTTTTATGTGTGCTCGGAGGTTGGGGCCACTGTACTAAGAGACATTGACCTTGCTCCTCCGTAATGAAACATGCATTCCTTTAGTGTCTTTCCTCATTCCTACTCATAGCTCAACCTCCTTGCCATTTTCTTACAGCATTTCACATTGTTTCACATACAAGAACCGCTGTGTACGCGTATTAACATGTCTTCTGCTTCTGTCTGAACATTTTATTTGCTCTCAAAGTATTTCTAGATTGGCGAGACCAATCCTTTTTTTCTGGTCTGTTTGTGGGCTCCAGAAATGGGAAATAATCCTCTTTCATATCAGAACTGAATAGCCCTTTTTGTCAGTGGTTTTACAGCTTCAGTTGCAGCAACATGTTTCACTTTGACGGAAAAAAATGCTGTCTGAACCAGTCGGTGCTGTTTGCTGGAAAAACTGTTCATGCTACTCCATCTGTAGTAGATACTCTAGACAATGAGTGCACATTTACAAGAGAAAATGAGGCAATTTCTTAAGAAAACAGAAACGTGACATATGCGTGTGTGCGTTTCGCAGGTGAGTGATGGATACTAGAGAGTTGTCCGTGGTGGCTGGAAGCTTCATTGGGTTCCAGCTGTTCTTCTCCGGCGTCAGCCCTCTAGTGTCGTCTGTCTTCACAGAGGGCTACGGAAAACTACCACCACATAAACTCAATGACTGGAACTCCAGGTACACCACCCTACACACACGCATACACACAGAGATGATGTAAACAATAATAGATCAGCTGAAACACATTCGGTTCACAAGCATTTCCTCAGGATTTACTTTTATGTTTATTTTTAAATTGTGATGGTGTGGCAGAAAAGATTACTTCACTACAGAAACTTTTAAAGGAAGTGGTAGTGTAAGTCATGGTGCTGGGCATTTTACCACCATTGCCATTCGCATTGTATCCTGATTGTGAGGCTTTTGGTCTACAAACTAAAAGTAGGCTATTATTTAAAAAAAATGAAATCCAGTCTATCACTGTTTGTGTCCACTGTGAGTAGCTCCCTCCACACTCTGTCACTGGGCCATGATCCAGTCAATAAGAAGGAAACAAACCTATTTTCTCCGTATTCTAAAAGACTGGTCAGTCTACAAGCAAGCCGCTTTTGTTCAATATATCTGTTTCCTTTTTCAAATGGCATCCAGTGTCAAGTATCAAATAATTATTGAAACTGTCCGTGGTAAACTGTGCCTTATTAAAATGCTCAAAGAAAGGCATACATCAGAGAAAGAGTACTATTAAATTTTCATACATTTCAGAGCAAAGGCATTCAAACATCACAGTGTTGAATATTTTCCACCCCACTCATGTCATTCTAATGTCCTTTTGCATCCTTAACTGAAAGCTTAACATGGCCCTGCTGACAGCTGCTCTCCCTTTGTTTTGCAAAGCGTCTGCCGTCTCCTTTTGTTGCCTTGGTACTTCATCTGTACTCAGATCACTACATTAGCATCTACTGCAACAGACAAAGCAATAAAAGATCATAAAATGACAGATTAATCAAATACATCTACAGCCCTTTTATGCTTTTATAGGTGAATCATCAGGCATGCACAGTTTGGTTCTGGTGAATATGCGTTTGGAACTGATATTAAAGGGAGGCCCATAATCACTGTATTGTGTACATGTGGCCTACGTGTGGTCAGTACTAGAACAAGGAGTGTATCCGCTAGCAAAGATGCAAAGGTCTCGGTTGGCTCTTGTGAAATAAAATGGGACTCTGCCCTCAGGCCCCTCCCTCAAACAGCCGTACTCGGCACACACAAATAGTGCTGAAGGATGTCCAAACACACTCTTTGTCTCAAAATGCAATTTGAAGTGGAAAATGATTTTTGGTGCTTTTTTGTCGTCCTTCCATCCACACAGGGGCAGAAAGCATGAACTGACCTCCACCTGCTGTAACAGAAAGTAGGAATGGGCATTTTAACCCATTCTTAGTTTCACATTATTTCCAAACAAATAGTATTACAACATTTTACCCCATAATGTTTCATATTTAATGAAAAGTGATTTCTGTGGTGATACTTTTGTGTTGAGCTCCATTCTTTTCATGATGATCTTGTGATCTATTGTTAGTCATTTTCACTCAACTCAAACTGTGCCAATTTGGCACCTTTATATTTGAAATATTTTCATAACTAGCTCTGCTCAGTTTTCATCATTTAACTTAGCATGTGATATCAGCGGCTTGTGTCCCAGCATTCACTGCTGATCTGTGCATGCAGGCTTAGTCAAGAATGTATTTAAAAATTAATGGAATCTTAATAATTCATGACTTTTTTTTATTCTGAACTACTCATGCCCTAATTCAGTTTAATTATCTTATTTGATCACATATTCCTTTAATTCTTGTTTTTAGTGATGCACGATGGTATCATCATCAGATTGTTTCAGCTGATAATTGTTTAAAAAGATGCATCAGTGTCTGAGAGGTGATTAGATTTGACTGATATTTCAAACCGAAATTTGAAGCATTTATTGTATTCCTGAAGAGCAGAACGTTTAACACTGTTTATTTTCTACATTGTATAAATACATATATAGGGACATGGGTTTTAGAAGATATGAAAATGGTCAGATATCAGCACTGACCCAGAATTCCTGGACAGTGGCATTCCCACTTGTTACGCTTAGCTATACTGTAACTAAAGGGTCTCCCTCAGTGTATTCCGAGTTAAAATAAAGCTATAAATAAGACGTAATATATATGATTAGGTAAACAAATACAAAGAGTTTGAATGTATGTATATTTGAACACTTGTACTCGCTGTTACTTGAAACCTCAAGTAGAAACTAGCACTAACTGTACCTGCCTGCTGTTGGTTCTTTCCTTATTTCTTGAGTTGCCCAGTCATTCTCTAATTGCCTGACCCACTTTCATGTCTGCAGACTGGTGTCCACTGTCCACGCTCTTATCGTGGGCCTTTTCTGCCTCTACATCTTGTGGTTCGATGATGCTGTCAACGCAGACCCAGTCTGGTAAGAGGAAGACAAAGGACATAAAGGGGAGCTCGTTTAAACCCTCATCCCCACTCATTACACGCTGACTATAGCTCTTAGACTGGACACACTTTGCTTTTTATGTTAATACAACTAAGGATGTTTTTTACAGTCACTAACAATAATAAAGACTTTGATTTAAATATCAGACATATAATTTCTGTGGTAGTATTTGTGACAGCAGTGATGGTATATAACCCATTTTGACAGCTTGCTGTGATGTCAGCATCTATCCAGCCTTTCAAATTTTTAAATCACCTTCAGAGATAAAAGGTCTTATCAGTTGTTTGGAAAAGAAAAGTGATGTTGAATGATTAGATCAAGATCACATCACTACAAGTCATCCCAGAGGTATTGGATGAGGCTCCATCACTCCACATATGCACCACAGCCCAGTGCGCGGTAACTTTATACCCCTCTAGCTGACACTGGGGCAAGGTGACCTTAGGTGCAGCAGCTCTACTACATCTAGACAGTGTGTTTCTATGAAGGTTCAGTGATTACACTTGTGTCAGCAATAGATGCACCTTGAAGTAGCTAGTTGGACAAAAAGAATAGCAGAGAAGCCACTTAGATGGACATAAAGCTACATGGTGCAAAACATGGCCATATCTTTTGTAGTGTATTTATATACAATATATATACAGTAACGACTCAAATTAATTTCCAAAGAGCTGAAGGTTTCCCTGAACTTTTGATCAGCAGTTTAATTTTTGGAAAAGTTTTCATATTGCTTAATGGATCAGAGTGTTGTGTGAATCATTCAGTGCCTGGGGAATCAGACCACAAATTTGAAATGAGCCTCGTCTCCCTTTACGTGAACGGCTGTGTGGTCGAGTACTGCTGCAATGTGACTTTGAGGCTGGAATTTGGCGGTGGTCTTGAATCTCTGAGCACACAACAGCTCTCATTCTTGTTTGTCCTCTTGTCTTTCTGTTCTTCTGTTCCTCTCTGTTTCTTTTCTTTTTGCCTGCTGCCTGTCTGGTCTGCATCTTTGCATCCTGAAAGAGAAGAATGGTAATTTCTCTGTTGTGATCTTTCCCTTTCGGCCTCCCTCCAGCACTGTTTTCTCCACACATTTCACTCTTATATCGCACCATGTAAGATATTCTAACACTCCCTCATTTCTCTATTTATAAGTCTCTCTATTCTGTTAACACTATATAATCATATTCATTTTTTGTTTTTTGTTTTATGTTTGAAAATAGCTTAACAATGTAACATACTATATTGAATATTATTGTAATTGATTATAGGTAATACAATTGATTCTACCTTTCCAAAATGAATGCAGTTGATTCATTGTGATCTGTCTTCCTCTATGCTTTACCCTCCTTTAGAGCTTTGTGCCATCTCTCATCTTAGTCATTTATGCTCTCTCTCTTTCTTTCTCGCTCACACTCCCTTTCTCTGCTGAGAGAATCAGAGAGCTCTTAGTTCTGCCAACAAGGCTCCTTTTCACACGCATATACAACAGCCATCCTCTCTCTCTCTCTGTCTCTCTCTGTCTCTCTTTCTCTCTCTCTCACACACACACGTACACTCACCACGTGACAGTCTTTCATGCCCGCCCCCCAACTTTTCTTTGTCTGATACTTGCTGCCTCCTCCTCATTGTCCGCTCAGTCTGTCTTGGCTGGCAAATGCTGATGAGGCAAAAAAGGAAAGAGTGATGGAAGCAGGAAGACTGCATAAACCCTTTAATATCCCTCCACCACCACCACTCCATCAGTGAAAGAAGCGGGGTCTTGTCATAGTCCTGAAGCTTTTGTACGGCGTTTAAAAGCATGAGCATGCACCCTTCTTCTAGCTGTCTGTCTGTCGCTTTTGTCATGCTTATTGTTCTTCTTTTCTTTGTGGTATGCCTGTTGTTTTTGAGTGCTGTGCCTCGATTTCATTTCTTTAGTTGTTCCGAACCAGTCAAATGTAGGTGCTCTAGGGTCCCTCTCTGTATCTCTTCCCCAGTTCCAACCCTAAATCTTCATCTATTGTGTATACAGGTCAATGTACTCATTCAACGAACCACATGTCCTAGAACAATGGACATAAATCAAGCTCATGTGTTTGTTTAAAGTGGGAGTTAAGTGATAAATTACATTTTGCAACGATTTCCCCTAACCATAAATGAATGGCATGTTTAGTGTCTTAAGTTTGCTTCTTTAGTTTTGCACTGGAGAAACAATGTTAATTTAGCTAGCAGTGAAGACATATGGCCATTCATTAAAATTGTTGCTTATGTGGGTTCTGACGTATGATATACTGTAATCTATAAAATTGGGTACAAAGTTCAAAGCTGATACTGTTGTTTTGAACTATAAGAATGTTTGTTTCTTTTGCCCTTATAGATAACAATATGATTTTTTTGACACCACTGTTTTAGCACTGGCCTTATCACCAAGAGATTGTGATTTTAGTCCCAGGTGATGCTACAGCCATCCCGGCCATTTGGCATAATTGGCCTTGCCTTCTCTGGGTGTGTAGCTTTAGCATGATGCTAACAGTTAGTTCTGTTCTAGCTTTGTTATTCTGATGTAACAGAATTGACAGTTCTCTTCCAAGTGTGTTGAGTTGTCCAATAATGTTACATCAGCTCTTAAGTAACTAATTTATGGAACTTTGTAGCATATCTGTTGCATAACAATGTTTAAAGTACTATTGATATTGCAAGTCTGATTGCACCATATGTTGCCATTCACAAAGTTCCAATGAATATGGCTGTTCATTTCCTCTTTGCTAGAACTAATCAATGCTCCATATTTAAACTGATCATGTAAGGAATAAACAGTGTCCCAGAACCTGTTTACTTGTAGGATAATTAATGTATTACATTAAGAGGTAGATTAGAATTCCTACAGTGTATCTCTGTTCAAGGGGCTATTTTTGGAAAACGTTTCAATTAGTCATTAATCTGCAACAAGACCCTCATGTAATCAAGCAAGGATGTAGGTCCAGGGTGAGGTCTAGTGTTGGCTTACACGTTTCCAGCATTTTGCGTAGGATCAAAGGTCAGAAAACATTGTGCTGTACATGTGGTGGCTTTGAAATCGTTCTAGCTACACATTCAGAAAGTCGAAGATCCAGTGTGAAATGTATTCATGTATAAAAACGATGAATCCAAATAAAAAATGATAGTAAGCTGTGAATAACATTTTGTCTGAAATGCCCATTACTAGTATGGGGTTTGAAGAGCATATCAGATGTCCTCTCATTAATGAAGCTGCATTTCCTGAGTTGCAGAGGAATGTCACTTGCAGACCATGACCGGTCCCATTTTCTAAGAGCTCTGTACAAACAACTCGAACCCTTTCACAGTCACCCTCCATAATGGACTTCCTGTAATGAATATGATGCACTATAATCAGCTATGTAAAATATGCAATAACAATACAGTACAGTAACTGTAGTTCAGTTTTTACTTGAAGCCGCTGAGAGAGGAGTGTGGGTGGGTGGTAAAGTTTGCATTTAATTGAATTGGAGTTAATTGGTTTAACTGAAATTAAATTAAATTTAACACTGCTCCAAGGATGTTCTGGAGAACCCCAATGAGCTGAATCAAAACAGTTTATGTGCTGGGGACAGCAAAAGACTGCATTTAGAGCCGCTTTCTAGAGGAGGCTTGCTTCAGGTTTAACTTAAAGCTAGTTTGGAGAGAACCGGTGGGCAATATGATTATTTAACGATCATGCCTCTCTCTCTCTCTCTCTCTCTCTCTCTCTCTCTCTCTCTCTCGCTCTCTCTCTCTCGCTCTCTCTCTCTCGCTCTC
>JBBPDE010000026.1:10352945-10366158 GCA_037974605.1 Nannopetersius ansorgii | reverse complement strand
ATACACACATAAGGGAAAATTAAATATTTGGTTAAAAAAAATACACAAGTAATACAGTACAATAGTCTGACCTCCAGCTGCTTGAAATTATGCAAATACTGTACTCTTGTTGTTGATAAAATCTCTATAATTTGTCTAAACTGGTCTAAAGTCTTTTTGTGTGATACATGCATGTATGCCTGCATGTATGTTCAGTAATTTAGAAGTTAAGATTGAAGTTAGGATATACTCTTTGTAATGAAACGTTCAGTGTCAACTGCAAGCCTGGCAAAACAAACTGGGATGTGTTTTATCATGACAACAATAAATATTGTCATATTGCCCAGCCATATTTCACATTCATCAGGACAAGTCTGTCTTGCTGAAATTGAGCATGTTTTATTTCCAATGTGCGTGGTTGGATAATGTGTACAGTGAGTGTAAAGTGTGTAAAAGCTGATAACCTCTGACGTGGCCAGAAAGACTTTGGAATGAACTGTTCTATGTGTCTGATACCACACATTTGGTCTACTGTTCATAAACCTATGTTCATGTTCTGTGGAGCCTGGAAAGAAAAGCAAGCAGATAAGATGGAACATTGGAGAAAAGTTGAAGACGGGTTGGCCTTGATTGATTAGGCCTGCAGCTGCAGTGTGTTTGCGGTCAGATAGGAGGGGGTTAATAAGGTCTGTTGTGCTGTCTTATCTTTCTCTCACATTTCGTTTTTATCTGTAATGAGCTACAGTTGCATGACTGACATGACCTAAGTGAGCATGCTTGTGCAAACATCGAGAAGGCATATTTGGTGGCAGGTCGGTGTTAAAATGTATAACAAAAATATGGATGTAATATAGAAGCATGATGGAAACTGTAGAGTAATAATCTGTTATTGGTTGAAGCAAAGGGCCTCGGGTATCTGCATACTTGTGCGCCTTTTTGTGCTTTTTCGCATCTAGCACACCTGACTGAACCTGTTAACTAATTAACCAGCTCCTCATGCGCTGGGTCAAGTGTGCAGTATAAAATATAAAATGTACAAATCTACAGATCATGTCGTCAGGATTGGGATTAAGAACCACTGAATTCAAGGCTTCTAGCTAAATGCAGGTGTGTGTGTCAGGGTCGGATCTAGTGCAGCGGAGGTAGAGAGAGTTTGGCTTTTTGACCAAGGCCAAAAGGGCAGTGAAGGTGACAGCGTTGCTGTCGGGGGTAACAAAGCCTTCCAGTACTCACTATGGAGTCTGGTTTCCCCACACTCTCTGACACACACACCACTTTTGCTACTGGACACCCACAAGTGTGTATCACTTACAGGGCTACTTTACTATGATGGAGTAGTGTGAGCCAGACAATACCAACAAAAAAAGCTAGTCTTTAGATTGTGATTATTATTAGCGACTAATAATCACAGCTAGACATGACAAGTGCCATGATGCTCCCACCTCCATATGGGTGGGGGTGGCGTAGTGGGTAGGATACTTGCCTCTAGACCAAGAGGTCATGTGTTCGAATACTACCTTCAGCACACCACCACTGGGTTCCTGAGCAAGACCCTTAACCACAAGTTGCTCCAGGGAGAGACTGCCCCCTGTAGGTGGGGAATGGAAGTCTGCTAAATGCCATAAATGTAAATGTAAATACTTCACTGAGGGAATTGGATCACACATCCAAGCATTAGAATGGTCCAAGCATTACTACTCTTAGTTGCTTCGTGTCTGGTAATATAGAGATAGATCTGAAAAAAGTGTATTTTACTGCACAACGTCTGTCACATATCTCTCTGCCATGAATGGATTATAAAAATTACATTTCCAATCAAAATTAGGTTGATCTCAAAATAGTGTCTCAGACATCAGACTGTAGAATTGTAAACGTTGTGTGTGAGGTATCTTTTAGTGTTTAGACACTGGTCCTGTTACCACTCCAATGAAAAGTTCTCACAGTTTTGGAAAGGAATGTTTCAAATCCAAATAGTTAGCATTACCGCTTATTTACCTTTAGGTTTATAAGGTGAAGATTGAAGACTCTAGGTTTACACTGTTTTTATCTGCATCTATACTGGTCCATGAAGATATTGTTTTACATGAAACATCCAAAACTTATGATTCAGCATCTCTACCAGACCTCACTAACACCATTTTGGCTGAATGCAATCAGCTCCTCAGAAGAGTAGAGGACATTATTGCAGTTTACACTGTGCTAAATGGTGGGATATAAATTTTAAGAAGCAACTTTAGGCATCAAACAAGCTTTTAAGTAAATTTTTATTACTTACACTTAGTGTATATAAGTAATATAACTTATGATACATTTATGAGCACCACTCGGTTATTGATTAAAATCTGCTGCTTTATACTTGATTTGAAAACACAGCATTGGGCAATTTGTTTCCTTGTTAAAAAGCTTCGTGGAAAATAAGCCTTGGGTTTTGCTCTGCAAGATGTTAATCAGCTCAGGTATGGAGTCATCTGTTCTTTAGACTTTTCTGTGGGTGGATCAGTGAAGGGAGCAGCTGGCATTCGAAGGCACAGCATGACATACTGCCATACAATATACTCAACCAACACATTCACGCCCTGCCTTTGTCCACCAAGGAGGACTGTCAACAACTTAGTTAGACTGACAGGGAGCTGGTTTGGGCTCAGCAGCGCAGCAGCCACATTATGAGCGTATGGTCTCATTTGTGCCGCATACTCTTGTTGTTGTTTAGGAACAGGGTTTTAGATGCTGTGTACATTATTAATTGCGTTCACTGTCTCATACCTTTTGTCTAATAGCTTGTTTTTTGTTTAAGAGCCTTTTTATTGGTTGAAAGTCAAAGTAACAAACAATTTCCCTGACACAAGCATCACTCTATGTACAGGGAATGGTCCCTGGTGCTTAATAAACTAATAGAAATAAAACTTAAGTTCAGACAACTAAATTATAGTTATGTTTGTTTCCAGTTCTTTTTTCTTTTTGCATATTTCATTCTAATGTTAATTCTTTCCTTTTTCCTTCATAGGGGAGACCCCAATTTGGTAAAGCTCAATGTAGCCATAACATGTGGCTACCTGCTATATGGTAAGTATTTCACTGTGGTCTTAAGTCTTTTCATTCCAGAGCTAAATATAAACATGCCTGTTTATGTCTCTCTCTCTCTCCCCTCAGACCTTCTGCTGCTAGCTCTCAACTGGAGCACCATGGGAGACAGTTTTTTTGTGTGTCACCACTTGGCGGCGCTCTATGCATATGGATATGTGCTGGTATGGCCAGTCATTAGTCTGGAATATCCAAATCGTTATGCAGTCATTCATGCGTTCCTTATTATTGTTATTTTTCCTTTCTTGCAGACGCGTGGAGTGCTTCCATACTTCGCAAACTTCCGTCTCATTTCGGAATTATCAACACCATTTGTGAACCAAAGGTGAAACTTGACATCCTCTAAAAGCAAGAGTGATGGCCATAAATCTGTTGTAATCACTCGGTGGGCCTCTCACACATTAGACAGGGTCCCTGACTGAGTTTCGCTTTACCTAAAAGACAGTTAACAACTTTGCTGAGCTATGATTAAGCCGTGAGACTGTGCACATGAAAGCGTATGTATGTGACACACAAGGAAAGCCCATTACTCTATTTTTGGTAGAAGAAAGAAGCATAGAACATTAAGTATATTTTGTTTCTCAATGTTTTATTGGATTTTCCAAAAAAAACACCAACATAAAATAAAACATATTTTAGAATCGGGGTATAATGAAAGGAACAATTTAGAATAAAAAAGGGTGCAATTCAGAATTGTCTACCCAGGTGGCCACCAGGAGGACTCCTGATTCCTCTCCTGACTCCTGAGACACATGATTCCCTCTTTCTGTAGTATATTTCTGAGATACTGAGAGCAATATTGTCCATGCCATTGGTTTAAAGCAGGCTTGAAAGTACACTTCATTTATTTTAAATAAAACACTTTGAAGTTTGAAAATGGCATGGAAAACACTTTATTCACCATATTCAGCAGAAACAAAGCAGGCGCCTTGTATATATGTTTGTTGAAAATCTTCCCAAGTTCCACCACCACCCTTTCCCAGAATCCTAATATGAGGGAGCACTGCCAGTCAGTGTGAAAGGAGAGCATTTTATTGTAAAAAAACAGTGTTAATGTTCTGAAAATGTTTTTTGAAAAACTATTGCACATTTGAAATCATTTTACTACAGTTTTCACCCTGACAGATGTCTTGTTCCTTTTTAACACCAAAAAAGATGTCATGGTTTTCAAACCAGTATTTTATCTAGACACATTGTATATTGCACTTACGTTGTTCTGGCGGGTGGGTTGGAGTAGGATTGACTGATTTATTCTTTGTTACTTAAAATGGTGATCATGCAGCTATCAGAAATATTAATATCTGACCAGCACTTTGTTTTCTGCAGGTGGTTTTTTGATGTGCTTGCCTACCCTCGTTCCCACCGGCTTGTGGTGGCTAATGGGGTGGCCATGGCAGTGGCCTTCTTCCTAGTGCGGATAGCGGTGATGCCTCCTTACTGGGCAAAGGTCTTTGGGACATTTGGCACACCAGCCTTCGAGAGGTTGGGTCTGGGGGCCCAGGTGGCCTGGATAGTCTCCTGTGTGTGTCTAGATATACTCAATGTGGTCTGGATGTACAAGATTGCCCGTGGTTGCTACAAGGTCATCACTGGCTCAAGTGGCAAGAAGAAAGGCAGCAAAGGCCAGTCCAACCACATGAACAACCATACAGACTAAAGCACAAGAGGGGAGGAGGGAGGACAGAGGTTTGAATGGAGAGCCAGTGGTGTTATGGCCCTTGGTTTTAGAAAAGTAGTCTCCCCTGCTGGATCAGGAAATGGTAAACTGCTGCTTATTTGCCATCAGGATCTGATATTAAAGACTGAACTGTTTCTTTCACTCATGGACAGTAAGCGGGGTCTACAAATTCAAGCAGTGTTATCTCCAAGGTTCTTCATTGCTCTGGTCATCTGCCTGGGTTGATGTGCATCAAGTGGCCCATGGTGACGAACTTCTACAAAAGCGTACAGTAAAGAATTCCTGCCGCTTCAAGCCACAGCCAAAAGCCCAGTCCACTCAAGTGCCTCAAAAGGACAAGCAATAGAACATGGAGTTATACATATGAAAAAGCTGGCCATTAGATCTTTTGGGAAGTGAGTTCTCACAGCTCTTTAGTGAAGCTTTTCCTTGTCAGTGATGTGGCTTCAAGAGGTCTTCCTGTTTCCTGTATACAGTGAACACACACACACACCACTGTGCCTCTCACCTACAGGTTTTGGAGCTTTTCTCTTCAGACCTTACTCCAGCAGTGTTTTGGATGAAGCATGCTGTTTTCGTTAGCTTAAAGAATCCCCACATTTTGAAAGCTTCTCTGTACGCATCTCCTTATCACCCCTCCGCTGAAGACCACAGATGGCTAACATCTCGTCCGAACTTCGCTATCTTCCATGCCTTGGTCTGATCCAACCATCCGTCACTAAAATCTCATTTCTACCTCTCCTCCCTCTCACTGAGGTTTTTATCAGTGGGCCAGGCACTGAAATGGACACAGCAGGATCTCAGCACAGAGTGGTGTTAAGTCATCATCCATCTCTATAAAAAAGAAGGAATTCCCACCTTAAATATTAGGAACCTGCTTTCTTTACCCACCACAGCCATTCTCTTATGCTTCTAGCAGGGTGTGGAAAAAACTAAATGAGAAGCACCCTGCAGTTGCCTTCTCCAGTGTTACAAAGTGCTCATTTCACCATGGATGTCTCCTGAAGGCATGACAGCATCATGCTTATAAAGCCTGTTTTCATGTTTTAGATGGTATTAACTCTGAGTGTAGAGTAGCTATGGGTTACATAAGCTTCTCTGGGCTTTGTTTTCAGGCCAGTGCTGTAGGTTGTTTCTTTCCGATCACTTCAGTAAGACATCTCTAGTTTATGGTTAAAGGTTTGCATCACAACAGCCCTTCAAGCTTCTGTCTTTCTCCGCTAGTCCCAAACACTCATGTCTAAACCTGCCATATGAATAGGACTTTTTTTTTATGCAATCTCCCATTCTCCCATTCGTTTACGTTTTTCATTAACGCACTGTCCTTAATTTAATAGTTTTTAAATGTCAGACCGAACTTTTGTTTGTACTTTGCTGTAAAACAGCTACAGTTCGTCCTCTGTGGTGCTTCTGTCTCACCAGCCAGTGCTTCTGTCACTGGAACTCAAGGCTCGTGCACAAACCCAGACTGTGCCCTTTTATTCCGAATGTATTCAGTATGGAAGCACAGATATTTGGTATTTCCATGTGTATATGTTAATACCAATATTTTAACTTATGTTACACCTAAGCATGAACATCGGCTGTAATTTTTATATATATATATATATCTACAAATATATATACAGTTTGCAGCCTTGCTGTGAAGATATTGTAATGACCGTGTGTATGCAGGTTGCATGAATTTTAAGTAATAGTACAAAGGCAAACTGCACACATGTCCCCTCTACCTAACTTGCAACTACAAGAAAATATCCCTAATATTCAGGTCAATGAACATTAAACTCCTCAGTGTGGAGACTGGCCAAATATGGTCCTTGCCATTGCTGTGAATTTACTACATTGCAGACAAATGAGTGCCTCCATGCAACTCATTATTTTGACATAATGAACATATATGTGGCATTACAAGATTGGACTGATTTTTCACTCTCTCATAAACTTACTGTTTCTCTTTCTATTTAGTGCAGCGCTTTTTTTCCTGCCAAGTAGGCCCATTACACAGGATTCAGTCCATTTTGGAGCCAGTATTTTTGTCTCAAAAACCAGGTAGAGCTCCTGTAATGAATGTTAGGGGTTTTTAATTGCGTGTCAGGAATTGTACATGACCGGCCACACATAAAATGTGGTTAGAGAAGGCCTTGATGAGCAGGGCTGGGGGTGGGCATTGTGGGAAATGTAGTTTATTGCCTTACATCCACATCTGCCGCTAACCAAATACTCTTACAGGCCTTCGATATTTAAAGCTGTGACAAGAAAAAGTGTATTTTTTTGAAAGGTTTGCAAACGTGAAGAAAAAACAATCGGTACTCTGTATGTGTAATTATATCGAGCGACAATGTTCCTGTGAATGGAGGGTGCAAGAAAGGTTATCCCACAGCATAAGGTTAAAAAAGCTGTGGATTTGTGGTTTTAGACATGTTCACTTTGTTTTTTTCTTTGGATCTTTGGTTGACGGAATAGCAGGTTGAGCCACTTTGACTGGAAATCACAGCGAATGACTGCTACAGATACTGTAACTTTCTGTACAATAATAGACAATGCATCAATGAAACAAAACATTTTCTAGTATTTGGATTGTAGTATTGTGAGTTAGTTGTTTGTTATTTGCACAGGCATGCAGTTCTGGGGTTTTTTTTGAAGGGGGGGTTAAGTAATGTGATGATGCGTGAGCTTATATGAGCACGTGTTTCTCTGACTATCAAATGTAACGTTAACGAGGCGCATCACCACTTTGAGTTTCATGACAAAAAACAGTATGACCATCCTATAGCTGTAAAGTTAGCACAGGGCTAGAATTAGCATTTCTGTATGGACATATATATATATATATATTCCTATGTTTCTTCTACCTTTGTTTCTTCTGTAATTTTAGAAAGCAAAAATCAATGATATGCTGTCATGCTGCATGTATAGAAGCCTAATATATGATGAATCGGTACTGATCAACGTGTCTTGTTGATTTTCATGTTTCTTGTTGATTTTCCCCAATCCAGTATCAAAGAAAAATCATAAAATGGGAGTTAAGAGTAACTTAATACATAGGCTAAGTGTACGGGAAAATGGACTGATGACAGCAATAATAATCAGAAAAGAAATAAGTAGGAACTGAATATGAATGAGAGCACAGTAATTCATATAAAGCCAATTGTATTGTCAGACATTATTCTTTCCAGGAAGTAACTCCTTTTATTTTGTCTTTTAATGCAATACCATATATAGTTCCCATCTGATTTTAATGTGAAAGCGTATGGTACAGTGGGCATTGCGAGCCTCGGTCTCAGCACTCGTATAGCATGGCCACAAAATGTCCTAATGGCGGTTGAGTCTTACTTGAAAGTGTTGCTCGTCAATAAATTTGAGGGCATTGAAAAAGCAATCTGTTGCCTTTGTGTCTTGTTTATGCCTCCGTAGGGCTCAGATTGATGATTGAAATTAGTAATGATGTTCTTGGTGTGTGTACATTTCCTCACTTGAATGTCATGTCTCTAGGTTTGGCTCCTAAAGAAGTGTTGAAATTTGTCACTGCACTAAAAGCAGCAGTGGAGCAATTTACTGTCATAAACCATTTGTTGACATTTTTGTACCATGGTTATTTACCTATTAACGTCTGTTGACTTTATTTAAGTATAAGTCTCTAACATGGATCTTTAAGCCAAAAGCTTTGCTCTTTGGTTCCTTAAATGCCTATTTCCACATCAAGAGAGATTTAGCAACTCTCGAGCTGTAGCTGCAAGTCAGATGTTTACCCTGTTGTAAGGTTCTTCGAAGATTCATTGAAATTAAGCAGCTTTGTCAACTGCTTTTGAAAAATGTGGGATAAGATCGTTTTTCTTCCTCCAGACCAGTGATGCTGACTCAGACGGTTTCCAGGATTCTCTGGCCGAGTGTGATGCATGACACCAGAAGTGTACAGCGCTGATGACAGGCAGTTTGATTTCCTTCAGCACTGTAGGTGTTCACACCATCAGCAGCGTTAAGAGCAAAACAGCACTGTAGCCAATTTAGGACATGCACTTAATCCCTTGTTTATATGTGTGTGTTCAGGCCCCCTTGTTAGCCTATGAATCAACAGGAGAGAGAGCCTTAAAACAGCTGATGATATCACGCATTCCCTCGGGTCCACTGCTGAGCAGTCCCCTCACGTCTTCTCCTTTAACTCCTTTTGTAGGCTTTTAACATGCCTTGTAACATGCAACATGCCTAGTTCTCGCACAGGCACTTCACATAGCTGCCTGTGAGCTAATACTATTGCTACAAGTTCCATTTCCTTTCCTTATGTAACGTAGGCCTTAGGGAAAGAGGCTCAAGGTTGGTTCTAGAGATTGTCTTTTTCCATATTTATGGTAGAGCATGTGTAAAAATAAAATGCCTCCGCAAAAGCTACACCACTTTTCAAAAGCTTGGAATCACTGTTTCAAAGAGGAACCACTTTTTTTTAATTCCTATATAATAAAATGGTTGAATCGAAGTCATTCTGAGTGGTTAGATGTGACATGGTCCATACTGAAGTTATTTATGGCGGTGGTGATAAGAACGAGTAGTTTAGTGCCTCTAAAAGCTATATCTTAGGATTTTTTATGGAAAATCATTACAAATACACTGCCTGATGTCTGAGATCTTGTTTTGCAATAATTTGGAAGCTTCTGTCTTAAACATTCATTCATTAAATCATCCATTTATTATGCAAGCTTTTTATGAATAACCAGAGTGGTGGGGAGTAGTGGAGCTTATCCCAGTGCTCATGGGTTGGAGAAACACCCTGGACATGTCACCAGTCCATCACTGTGCCAAAAACATTTTTTTTAAACACACATCTGACAGAGGGGTACATGATTATCCACATTGCACATAAAAGTGCAGATGAAACATTTAGGGTCACTGGTTTTTTCGGATAGTAAATAAAAGGGCAATATTTGAGCTGTAGACATCACAACTCCTGGTTCAAGTCGCCTTCAGTGTAAAGAAATTCAAGCTAGAACTTTTCTCTACTATGATAAATTATTCTTTATTGATATCTCAACAACTGAATCAAAAAGTAACCATAATTTTCCCATGAAATACTTATAAATGAAATTTCTCTTATAACATGATACTAATATGATGCTTGTTCTAATCTGTAGGAAGCTGTAAAGAAAGAAGAAATCTAAGATGTGTCCAGAATGATGAACTGAGCAATAGATGATTCTCTAATCACATAGAAAGCTGTAAAATACTGAGAATAGCAATGAATTAAACATCTGCAACACCTTCCAAACAAACTTCAGGGCAGTTTATTATTTCTCATTTAATAACTTCTTTCCTCATATAATAACTTCCAAAATAGCCATCAGAACATCTAAAAAAAATACCTTCTGGTATTCTGTCTAGTTCATAATAGTTCTGCTTTAATCTGTCTTGTTTGCAGTGGTCTATACTTTTCCTTCTTATTGGGTAAATAGGATCATTGTAATGTCTAGTGATTCCAAACCTTTGAACAGTAGTGTTGCCACCCACGGCTTTGGGGCTGAAGGAACGGAATGCTAAAAAAAGGAGTGATAGAGGGAAGCAGTGGAGGTAGAGAAAAGAAAGGTAGGAGGAGAAAGGGGAATAAGAGAGAGAGGAAGAGAGGTAGAGAGAAGTGTGTGTGTGAGGTAGCGGCCAGGTCCTGATTGAATCCAGCCCTGTAGTGTGCACTCCCGGTCAATGGGCTGGGTCAAAGTCGTTTTGCGTCTGCACTGCTTTTACCAAACATGGTCACATACTGTATCACAGTCTCAATGAAAATCTGCCCTGCCAAACACACACACACACACACACACACACACACGTCACATCACAGGCCCCCAGTATTTTCACAGTCAGTGCTGATCGGTAAATCTGTTCTGACACTGTGTATGCGTCACGCAAAGGTCCATATACCCCACCATACAGTTTTCATAACAGTGATTTGCCTGTAAATCCCACATTAAAGCCTTCCTTGGAGAGGAATATTTCTCATAGTACCCTCACTCACACACTTCCAATAAACCATGTAACTGACAGTGATCTGGTCCAAACAGTGCCAGAAACTACTAGCCCTGGAGGAGAGGCTGTTAATCACAGCACGTTTATACTTTCCATCACAGGAATTACATCACTAATCATGTCAGCAGTGCTAGAGAGTGATGCTAAATCATCAAAGGAATCCTGATTGTTTTGTCTATGAGTGACAATGACACCGCAAGATGATCTTATCATGGAAAGTGTTGGGTCAAATCTATTTATTTAACTTTTATTGTCATATAAAATTATATTAAGTAAAGTTATTCATATTCTGATGTTATTCTGTTTGGACTGTTCACGAAACAAGGGTAATTCTCCATTAAGCCCTTAATATTTTAATAGTTTGGTATAGATGCGTAATATGATGAAAGCACATCTCCATGTGAAAGAGTACTTGTCTTGAGAATGTAAAAGATCTCTGTCCTGATTGGCTGCTCTGTTCTGTGCCCTAAAATAAACGGCTGAAATATGTTAATGACTTGGTTCTTGTGACATCACTAAACCCAAGAAATATAAAAAAGGGTAGCTTAGTTTCCATATGTGGACCATATGAATAGAATATTGGCAAATTTAGATATAAAAGTTTTCTATGATATGAGCCCTTTAATTCAATGAACAGTACACTATAGACTTACTTTGTCATGCTTTTAAAATTCATTCCATATACCTTCCGTATACTGGCTACTTCTGTGTTTGATCTTTATTTTATTTTATATATACAAATATATAGTATAATGTTGCAGTGTTCTGTATAAAAAATCTCTTCTTATTTCTTTATTCATCAGGCCAAATGTATTCATCAAGCCAGCTTGCCAATTAGTTCTGTAAATGTGGCTATTGTTGCGAAAATAGCAGATTCTACAGTATTCAAGTTGAATTTGTTCCCAGACCTGAAAATATCTGCATTCCAGACCTGTGAAAAGCTATAAAAAGTCCAGCTAACGAGCTATTAAAACTCTGCTCAGGTCTTTTGAGATTTTTCAATCAGCCTGTTATCAAACAGCACCGTGAAACAGTGGAAGACTCTTTATGTGCAGCGTACTTTTTTGGGGGGCGAGTTTGTTTGTGTTAGATCTGATGGGTTTGATTGTGCCAGTTTGTCTGTAATGAATGGGTTTTATCACCTACTGTACCCTGAGAAAACTATAGCCTGAGGATTTGAAGCTTTGAAGCCAGCCTACTGAATTCCTCTGTGCTTTGTAGGTTGAGGGAGCCTTCTACCATAAATAGCCAGGCAGACCAGCCGTAGAGAGCAGAGAGGAGGGGGAAATCTCTGGAAAGGCCCCCCTTAAGGTGCTGCCACAGCATTTCTCACTTTCTCAACGAACAGCCATCCTTGACCTTTCTTTTGCTCTGTGATATCCATACACACACACACACACACACACACACACACACAAACACACTTTTCTCAGGTCCATGGCTACTGTTACATTAACACTCAAGCTATATTACCCTAATACAAAACAAGGTCTCCTTACTGTGAGCGAGATCAGAATTTGTCTCATTTCACCTGAACCAACAGTTTCCTCTTCAAGTTTTCTGCTTTTCCATTCATGGCAGCCAGTGCTCCAGTCCAATCCTCTACTAGGTCTTCAGACTCTGTAAAAAAGGCAGTTAAAAGTTATTCGTTATACTGTTATGGAACATTATGCCTTCTCAGGCCTGCAAAATGACAACATTAAGCCTGAAATACTGGCAGACAAAAAGTGACTTGTTAAATAGGCCTGAAAGTGCATAGGAAGACTGAAAAAGTTATTAACTTGACTCCTTGGCTACAGTAGCGAAAGTAAATGCTGCTAGATTAGGCCAAGTTTATTTACATTTATAAACTCCAGGTGGTCCAAGTGGTGGGGCTAAGTCTTTCGTATTGATCTATTTCAGACTGTTCCGGTCCGCCTCAAAGGTGAATTCCACTGATTTTCAGAATTTCAACAGAAGTTTGTTTCAAGATTCAAGATTCTTCATTTGTCACATGTGTAGTCATACGCATACGCAAGTACAATACACAGTGAAATGCTGAATCCTGAACCACTCCTTACTGACTGTGCAAACATTATAAATATAAGTATAAATGTAAGTAAAATTTAAATTTTTTTTAATTTTAGATTTTCTAACACACATCTAAAGTAAATTGACTTCAGAGAAATATACTATTTGGTAGAGATAAGAAAACAACTGAAGAGTTTAATTACTCTAAAGGTTTGCTCACAGAAAGTAACTTCACATAATCCTTTAGGCTGTCTTTGATGTTCTAGGATTCATTTGATTTGAAATTCACTAATGACAGAGAGATACACGAAGAGCGTTGTAAGTTGCAGCCAAAGAAAACTTATTTTCAGATTTACCACTAACCTCCTGAGGCTTAGCGGTTACATGCGTGTACAGCACTTTTTAGTTATTATTTCTACAATCGTGTTCACTGCTGAATCTGGGCTGTTATGGACATGT
>JBBPDE010000026.1:10331616-10341616 GCA_037974605.1 Nannopetersius ansorgii | reverse complement strand
TTATTGATAACGGGTCATTGTGCTCATCTGAGTGACAGCCTTGTGGCTTTCTGGTCCCCATATAAGGAAGAGCAGCGCTCTCTGTGTGTCTGTGGCCTGCGGAAAGTGGCTTATTGTAAACAGTTTGGGCTGTGAGGTGGAGCACCACAGGACATCCTACCCATAGAGAGGAGAGATAAACCACTACTGGGGAAAACCTTCAGTTCAGTGCTTTTTTTTGACTGTTGTCTACTTAGAGTTAGACTTAGAGCATCGGAAATCAGGTTTTCAGCAGGGAGTCGGAGAAGCGAGTGTGTGTTTTCATTCTTTCCAAACTCTGAGATAATCTGGCAGTTTCGGCACAGGCCTCCACACCACCGTCCTCGTCAGCTCTGATTAAATGCTCTTTTTTACTCACTTCATAATCCTCTGCAGTTAATGAGTAGGTGCCCTAAACTAATGAACAGCCTGCAGGTAGCACCTAGCACGCGGTTCCAGCTTCTGGTCACTCTATCCCTTCAGATAACCCTGGCCCAGACCCATTTAGCTAAAGATAGAGGGAGAAAGAGAAAGAAAAGAGAGAGAATGGACATTGTTGATTACATTCCTCATGTCCACTGTGAGTGGGGAAAAAGACCCAACAAATGGAGGCCCAAGCAAAATTCCTTGGCAGGAGATGATGGCTGTCCGTCTTGGCATCCTTTAATCGGACGTGGTTAGCATGTGCAGCCGCTTCGCTTTAAAAGGACAGGCCTTAGAGAGAGATGGAGAAGGGGGGTGAGAGAGAGAGAGCACAGGAGAGAGAGAGAGAGAGAGAGAGAGAGAGAGAGAGAGAGAAAGAGAGAGAGAGAGGAGGTGGCCAGAGAAGGGGATAGGGACAGGGATAGATAAAGTGTGGAAACCTGTAAGAAGATGGGTGGACAGTTGTGGGGGGGTGTGACATAGAGAAATGAGTGTGTATACATGAGAGAGAGAGAAAGGGAGAGAAGAGAGAGAGAGTGTAAGGCTGAGAGCTGTTTCTCCCAAGTTTGGTGCGCTGGAATGGAAGCCAAGCAAACCCATGCTTTGAAATCAGTGTTATTGTTGGCACTCTTTCATTCTCTCTCTCTTTGGCTTGTGTTGTCAGAGCAGGCAGCACAAACAATTCAGAAAGGAAAAAAGAGAAAGACTAGATCAGTTCCCCTTTGACAAATCTCAACTTTCAGCTGTTGCGAGTGGACAAAAAAATATGAGTAAATATTACAGTTCTGTACACCGGAATATCCTCAGGTCTTTTTCATATGACTTCTCCTATTCCTCATCACTCCAGCCACCCAAACCATCTCACAGGCTTTATTTCAAGCAGCCTGCTGTTTAAAAAAAGAGAGAAGGAAAGGAATGTCATTTATGGAGCTAGTAAAAAAAGCGGAGAGCTTTGATCATATTTTGGTTTATAAGCTGTGGGGAAACACTATTGCGTAACTGGATGCATAGTTTACATTTCTTGACATATAGGGCTTTGGATTTTTTTCACCAGGAAAATATCAGAAGAGTCCAGAGTATTTGTACAGAGTAGCTGTCCTGTTTGTTCACATCCTTGTTCAATGCATAAAACCTGTTACCGACCGAATGCAGGTACTAAACGTCAGTGTGGTTGCTTTGATTTGGAGTAGATTTGGATTTGAGCCCAAGCTCTATGAATCATGCTTGCTCCTATGTAGAGAAGCAGTAACAAATTTGATGTAGATGTGTTAATAGCATTCAAATGACCTCTTTCTTGACATCTGACCTCCAGCTGGCCCAGAAGTATGACACCCAGAAGGAGGAGGAGCTCAGGCTTTGGATTCAAGAAGTGACGGGCCGCAAAGTTCCAGACAACTTCATGGAGGGCCTTAAAGATGGAGTCATTCTCTGCGAGTGAGTAGGAGCTTCAAACGCCAAGCGCAGAACCAAACTCTTCACCTGCGTAACAACACAATTAAATTCTAGGACTAAATATTACAGAGTCTGATGTTCCAAAATGTCTTGCCATATAAACAAACGTTTATTTACTAAATTTAGCTTGATATATTTTAAATTCGGCACCAGCACAGTTAATACAGTTCTTGACTTTTGGGGACAACAAAAAGTTATGAAATGATACATTCTAATTTATCCTTATCTATTAGTAGTAAGGTCTCGTCAAGTTGTCAGCCTTAAGATTTTCTATCATCTTTTCTTCTTGATGTTATGCAGTTTTCTCATCTATTATGTAGTTTTCTACAGCTTAATTTTTTACAGCTTCCTACTTACAAATGTCAGCTGTTGCCACGTGTTTTTGTTCTGTCCATTCTTATTTGTCCAGACTTATCAATGCTCTTCAGCCTGGTTCGGTGAGAAAGATCAACAACTCCAATCAGAACTGGCATCAGGTGAGCAAGATTTCTCTGATAATAACATACATGAGAGCAGATGTGTCTTCTGAAATCTCAGAATGCTCTAGAATAGACTGCGTCATAATACGGCCCTCCATGGCCACCAAGCAGACTGGAACGCGCCTGCTCTACTGCAGCTGTTCGTCTCCCCCTGTCCATAACACAGAGTAAAACTGAACAGTAAGCCAATTCGCATGATTTAAGCACCATAAATGCTGTAACACAGATGCATATCTGGCTCAAACCTACATCTGAGGATGTTCCCGAAGTGAAACCATACTAAAGTAATAAAAACACTACTACAGAATGAAATCCAATAAGCACAGCATTTATTACTGCAGGCTGATGGCAGCCTTATGAATTAAGTCAGTACTATTCAGTCCATGATAGTAAGCAAAATATATAAATAAATAAATTGCAAAACAATCAGATTCAATTCTTCTGTACTTCATGGTGTTACATTTAGGGATGCACTGATTGATCGGCCAGTGATCGGAAACAGGTGATTTTTGGCCTGATCGGTGATTGGCTGGTGATCGGTGAAAAAGCTTTATATTAAAGAAAATTTGATTTTTGTTTGTATTTGCTGTAGAGCTGCCACTATCGTATGTCACTATTATAAAAGTAACCAGTAAACAGGGAAAGTAACTACCACAATACATTAAAAAAGTTGAAACACATTTTTGTGTCGTTGTCGTCGACTACATGCAGCAACTCTAATTTTCTGTATTGGAAAAATCGGTATCGGCCGATCACACAAAAAAACGGTAATCAGAATCGGCCAAGAAAATCCCTAGTTACATTAATAATGTCAAATATACAGTCATGAGGAAAAAATGGTCTGTGTAAAATATGCACGTCACAAATGCGAACTACACAACACTTTACAATTGCAACACTTAAAATAGTAATGTTAAGTGCATAGTGTGTGTGTCTGAGCTCTTTTTCATCCCATCAGAATAGCATCGAATAGCTGCTTTACAAACACTACTCCACTTGCAACACAGATGGAGGCATTTCTTTTTTACACAGCTCACACTGCAATAATTCATAAAAGAATTGTAACCTGTGCACACACACACACACACACACACACACACACACACACACACACACACACACACACACACACAGCCACAAATTGTACATACAGTGAACAGAAAAGTGGTCTCTTATTTTTTGCCATGGCTGTACATAGTCATACCTGTAGAGGTACTAAAAAGGCAGCACATATACAGTTTTGTGTGCATTGCATTACAGATCGGGTATGTAATGAAATATAGTCTAAAATGTATAATAATATAGTATGTTCTAATAATAATAAAGTATGGAACAGAATTGTTACTTCAAGCACAACTGATCTGTTGAATGTGAGACATTGGTGGATTGGTAGCAGAAACAATGCTTCCTACTAGACCCTTTAATGTTCCAGAGGAATTTGGCTGACATTGATCTTCTTGATGTTTGAGATTTTGCTCCACAAGACATTTTGAAGCATCTAAGCTGGCGTCCTTCTGGGTCTTACCGTAAACTCTACAATCTGCTACTGCTGTTATTTGACAGAAGCGTAGCAGAATATCTGTCCTGCCTGTAATACATCTCTAAGTCAGCACGGTCCAATACACAACCTGCCAGTTCAGTAGCAGTCCGTTTAGTTAGCTGTGAGCAATGTGCAGGTCGCTGTTTACATTCCATAGCGCTCCGCTGCCGAACTCCACTGATCTCACCATGCGGCCACGCCGCCATCTCTCCTCCACCCGCCCTAGAAAGGAAGAAACACTTCTATATGTTTAAAACCTCACTTCTGTGCTACAATTGAGGTGTTATTTGAGCATGGGCAGTTGGATCTATTCTGTTACACTTAAGAATGGCATGTGGCTACTGAGTTACATGATAATGTTTAAGTGTATTGTAGGGGTGGGCAAAAATGGTGAAAATATAATATGGGACTGGTGGCCTAGTAGTTTGGGTGTTCGTCCTGCGATCACAAAGTCATGGGTTCGAATCCCAAGACTGCTAGTGACACCTTTGAGCAAGGTACTGTCCCCACACTGGTCTACGGGCAGTGTATACCTGGCTGCCTGCTGCTTCACTCGAAGAATGGGTTAAATGCAGAGGAAGAATTTTGTGCCTTTCACACTGTGTGTTGAGGTGTGCTCATATATGACAGAATGGTCAGTTCCACTTAAATAAGTTGTACTGAAGATTTTAAAATTGTCCCCTTTTGTGAAAACTGTCAAATATTAAAACTACATTCCAGAAAGTGCTTTCGAATATTCGACCAGAAGTGTGCAGTAGGTCTGTTTTCAGCAGTAGGTCTGTTGTGTGGTTATTTTGCCCATAAAATGCAGAGTACACTAGTCATTACTTCCAGATTTGAACAGAATGTGTTGTGGTGCAGATCTCATCCTGTAATTGGATGCAATATGCTCATGTTTATAGATGACTGTATTTCTTTTACCCAAATCAACCACACTGCAATTTGCTCCTCTTTTTACAGCTGGAAAACATTGGGAATTTTGTCCGGGGTATTCAGGAGTACGGCCTGAAGCCACATGACATCTTCGAGGCCAACGACCTGTTTGAGAATGTCAACCACACTCAGGTTCAGAGCACTCTGATTGCTCTGGCCGGGATGGTAAGTGGATGCCCACCTCGGTGGTACCCAAGTTTCCGTCTGTGTTGGGTGCATCTGCATGCACATGTATTTCCTAAGAGCTGTCAAACATATGGACTTCCATTCTGTGATAATTGGTAACATTCGTATGGGTATCTCCCAGACCAGATGAGCTGAATCAGAAACTCCACTCGCTCATTCTGCAGTCCTGGCTGGGGAATAAAGTAAAGAATGAACAGCAGTGATCCAATAGGGGAGCTCCAGTGTGTAACAAATTCCTCTTGACTATTAGCTTATACCAGACTAAAACAAATCCAGAGTTTCTAGAGCTGACTGAGCTGAAGGGCTTTTGGGCAGTTTTGGAGGTTAATAATAGCTTATTAAAGCATTTTGGGGCCTGTGTATGCGAGACATTTACATACTTCTAAATACACAAGACTAATGAATGCTGAAATAAAGGAAACCTTTTGATGTCACCTTTTGATGACTGAAAGTATCTGCATATGTTTCTAACTCATTTGAATCCTATTAATAATGTATGTATTAATAATGTTGCATTAGCAGACAAAGCACATGTCTCATGTGCCTGATTTATAAAGCTTATGGTTATGGCAGAGCTGATGTTTGGAAACTGATGGTGTAATGTCCAGAACATCTAGTCCTAGACGTGACTAAGAACAGGCAATGACTTACCATTAATTATAATTTTCATTTTTTTTTTCCTTTTCGTTTTGGAAACTCAAAACAATGTTGTTCATCAAGAGTGTAAAACCTTTATCTAACAGAATGAATGACACCCTTGCTAGACATGATTGCAAATGCTAATTAAAATTTTTTCTCCATCAGTTATCTTAATACTATATTGAAAATAGAAAAAAATATATTTGAGAGATGTTTACATTGAGAATAAAGCAATGATTATTAAAATATTTTTTAAGTATAATTACATATATCACTACTATTAGTGTCGCGCAAAATTAATTGTTAAAATGAATTAATTATGGAAATTACATGTGATTACATATTATCTCATGCATATATAACATATTATCATTTGACCTGACAGTCTGAGAAATGTTGAGCAGTCATCAATGATTTCCTGTTTCACTGGGGTATAAACATGAAGTGGCACAGTGTGCAAATTACTCCTCCATCAGCATGGGAAAGAGCATTCCCTTGCAATAAGGCAACAATGTAATAAAGCAAATCAGGGTACGGATACAATGGATACAATGCCAACATCAACAGTCAAGGGCACTCATTGAGAAATTCAAAACTATCATGAACCGCAGAGAATGCAAGACTATTTTCTCAGCAGCCATAGTGAGGAGGATGGTCATGGAAGTCATGGAAGTAAAACCCATTTCCAAAGACCATAGAATGTGGTAGATGCCCCATAGGATGTCACCTCAGTGCCAACAAACTGTATGGTCGTTCTGACAGAAAAAAACCCTTCCCTTTGAGTTTACCAGAGACGGCTGGAGATGGAGCTTAGTGCTGTGGTCAGACGAAACAAAAGCATTAAGCATGGAGGGTCTACGGTTTTTGTTTGCATTTTGGTTTCCAGGTTCTACCAGGTGGTTTTAAATCTAAAACTTAGTAATGGTTGGACCTTCCATTAAGAAAATTATCCAAAGCTCACATTAGTATCCACTTTAAAAATGGTTAATTGAACACAAAAAACAGCTTTTGCCAATACTGTTTTCTAAATCTTACACAGCATTGTTTTTTTTAAAACAATATTCATCTGACCTGTGACTTTTTTCTCGTGGTAATGTGGGTTTGATAAACATGGGGATTTTTTATCAGCCTCTTATCTCCCATTTCTTTAGGGTGTCTGTATGTCTTGAGGGCACAATAGAATTTAAAGGAGTATTACTCTTTTGTACTTAAAGCAAATAACATAGGCTTTGGATGTCCTTTATTGCACTGGTCTCCCATATAACATGCCTACCTTCCTATTTATTTACAGGCTAAATCCAAAGGCTTCCGCTCAAAGTATGACATTGGAGTGAAATATGCAGAGAAACAACAGCGCAGGTTTGCCCCAGAGAAACTAAAGGAGGGACGCAATGTAATTGGTCTACAGGTCAGACTGTGTGTCTGTCATTGGTGTACAGTTTTTAAAGAAATGTTGCTAATGTATTTCTAGGAAGATCTGCATCCACCCTTACGTTTTTGTTAATTTTTTATTTTTTTTGGAAATTACAGATGGGAACCAATAAGTTTGCCAGCCAGAAGGGTATGACATCATATGGCACACGGCGTCACCTCTATGACCCCAAGGCTGGCATGGAGAGTCCCCTGGACCAGTCAACAATTAGCCTGCAGATGGGAACCAACAAAGGAGCCAATCAGGTGCTTACAAAGTGTATTATCAAATTCTTCTGTTTATGTCTTACTGTATCTGTTGTTTGGGATGTCCTGTTATGAGTCTGTGATTTACCTAGTAAAACACATTGCCTAAAATACATTACCAATAAAAATAGAACTAAACAGAGCTAAACAGAATACATACATTGTAGAACCACAGAATAAAAAAACATTTCCCAAACAAAATTAGCTACGAGAAGTCAGATGATATGTCATCAATGTTCTACAGAGCAGAACCATAGTGGCTATTTTTTCAACTATTTTTGATTTGATCATAGTTTTCTCTTGTTCCAGTAAACAATCTTGCTGCAACATTTTGAATAAGTTGAAGGACTACTGTTGTCATTTGAGGGTGTTGTCATTTGAAGCTTCTAATTTTTCTGAATCCTCTTTCAATCATAAAGATTCTGAAAATTGACCTCAACTTTGTATGTCATTTAAACATAAATTATTTAGGCAAAGCTGCAGATCTAATCGAATAGTTTTTACATCTTGAATAACTTTTGTTCTCCTTGTTCTTCAGTCTGGTATGACAGCACCAGGCACCAAGCGCCAGATTTTTGATAAGAAGCTGGACATGGAGAGCTGTGACACATCCATCGTTTCACTGCAGATGGGCACCAACAAGGTGGCGTCTCAGTCTGGCATGACCGTTTATGGCCTCCCGCGGCAGGTCTATGACAGAAAGTACTGCACCTACCCTGACGACTACATGGACAACGGCCAGGATGTGCGGGAGATTGACGGATACCAATACTCTGACTAAGCCGCATGGACAGCTACCCCGCACACCGCTTTTATCATTATTTTTTTAATTCACCTGCTTTTTTTCTTCCATTTCAAACATCAACCCGCAAGACCACCCGAACTGTTAACAGCTACGAACCAAAGTTGAATAGTAGGTCTGCCATGGCTGATCACTTTTGAGAAGTTTAAGAGGATTTGTTTTTTCCTGCCACTGGCTATTCCTGCTTCTCACTCAAACTAGCCCTTTTTTAATTTTATTTTTCGAGTGTAGCAGTATCTTATCACCTCATTTGCATGAGATTCCGTTTACAGCAGAGAGAAAGCAAGCTGTGCTTCCAAACCAAAAAAGTACAGAGAAAAAAATATATATAACTGTATATGCTTTTATATTTATGATGTCTTGTTATTTGGTTTGGTTTAATTTAAGAGGAAGTAGAAGTAGCTCAAAGAACCTCTAATGCTGCAGTTTGGGCCATGAATTTTAGCCAAGAGGGGATGCTGTGTTACTAACCAAGCGTACTGAAATGACTTCAGAGGCAGGGGTTGCAACACTAACAACTAACAAACAACTGCATCTGCCTGGGAGAACACTGCAGACACCTCCAGATACTCCAGTGGGACATTTAGTGTCAAACCTGTTGTTTTTATTTGGATGTTGTCATTTGCAAGCAACTCTTTTTTTCCAGTGTGTTTCACGCCATAAAGAGTGATGATGGCTCATAGATGCATATCAGATGATCCTGCCGTGAGGCTTTAAATCAAGCTAAACTCTAATGGTGCAGAACAACATGACCAGAAGAATGTACACTACTGCAGTATTGCATGGCTTTTGGGAAGTGTGTAATTTTTTTTTTAACTCCCATTGTTTCCATTACAGCTGTCCAATTCGCAGAATCACAGTCATCGCCACTTTGATGCACAATGCGGTACAGGTCACCCTCGCCACAGGTTTTTTGGAATTTTTAAGTGAGCTTATTATCAATGAGTAAGGGAACTCTATCCAAAAGGAAACTCAAGTTACGGATAATGATTAAACAGCAGTTACAGCTATTTGTAGGAGTCCCATCTGTTTGAACATTAGTATCCAGAAATACCTGGCATGGTTAGAATTTGTATGGTCAGAATGACCTAATATGGGTTTCAGAGGATGAGATTAGAATGGACTTTAGAGCTCATGGGAGATGAGAAGTGATTTGAGAAGATTTTTTGATGAAAGAAGGCATCTGGACTGATATTATCTTAACTGAAAAGTCAGGCACTGAAGGCATGTAATCACAGCCAACATATGCCTAACCTAAATCAATACATGCAGCTACAGAAATGCTGTGCTGCTTTCAGACTCAAATGTAACGTGGCAACCTGACCTAAAACACATACAAGCAATGATTAGGTGTTTTATGTACATGCACTCCAAGCATTGAGGTCTGAGTTGTTTAGAAGTCAACATTGTAGTTTCTGACACTCAGGTTGTAAAGTATAAGGCTATGACTAAATACTATTAATTAGTACTTGGTTCAGTTGGAAATGATTCACAAAAAATGCATGCAGTTTTCCCATTAGCCAACTTTAAAAACCAAATATATGTAGGTCAGTTCACACTGGTAGCAAAGGGCAAATATATATATATTAGTGCTGGGTCGTTATCGGCGTTAACGTGCTGCGTTAATGTGAGACTTATCTCGCGCTCTCTTTGTGCCTCTCTCTCTCGTTCATGACTTTTCCAGAGCGTGCGGATCATATCTCTCTCTCTCGTTTTTGACTTTTTCCGGAGCATGCGGATCCTCTCTCTCTCTCTCTCTCTCTCACTCTCTCTGGTTCCTGACTTTTCTGTATTTAAACCTCAGGTTTATATTTACATTTTCTTTAAGGGTAATGTATTAAACTGAGTTCA
>JBBPDE010000026.1:10315673-10331516 GCA_037974605.1 Nannopetersius ansorgii | reverse complement strand
GTGATCGTGATTAAAATTCGATTAATTGTTCAGCTCTACTTTCCACCCCCTGTAGTTAAATGCTTGCCATTGGGCATGGAAGCCTCTGCCTTATGTACAGCTGTTGGCAATTATTTTCTCTGGACATCATACAAGCTATGTACTATATAGTACTGTGTAGCCATGTAACTATTGTGACAGCAACATAATCTGAAATCACAGAATTTCTATCTGAACAATTTTGGACATGGTCAGGTAGGTTCAATTTCTAACCCAGAATGGTTTAAAATACCCGTAATAGCATTGCGTAAGAAGAACTCCGAAAACTAAAAATGGGGTTTAGTATTCTACTCATTTCCACTGCTATGATTAAAACATAAAGAAAAGTGTACTTACACCAAAGCAAGCTTAAGGAAATTTTTGGGAAAAGAAAGACACAATATGGACAAAAGTATTGAGATTC
Organism: Nannopetersius ansorgii; assembly: GCA_037974605.1. Taxonomy (NCBI): domain Eukaryota; kingdom Metazoa; phylum Chordata; class Actinopteri; order Characiformes; family Alestidae; genus Nannopetersius; species Nannopetersius ansorgii. Next base: position 10,331,074 of record JBBPDE010000026.1, on the reverse strand, counting down.
CTGCCCATCGCACCAACTGGGTCTTTAATGACATTGCATTTAAATACATAGAGTATTGTGAATGATTTTAAATGTTCTGTTGATACTCATGTCTTTTATAAAACCTAATAAACAAAGTTATAAAAAATTAATAAATAAATACATAGAGTTTAATATGGAGTTGCCCGCCCCCGTTGCAGCTATAACAGTTTCTACTCCTCTTGGAAGGCTTTTCACAAGATTTCTGTGGGAATTCTGTAGATTCTTGCTTTGTGCACTGGGGGACAGTCATGCTAGAAAATAGAAAAGGGCCTTCCCCAAAAACTTTTGGGACGGATGGCGTTGTCTGGTCATGATTACCCTTCACTAGAAGTAAGTGGCCTGTCTCAAACCCGGAAAAACAGGTGTGTCCTAATACTTTTGTCCATCTAGTGTAGCTTATCCTCTGAAACCTCCTCTCCCTAACTGCATTGTCTGGAAAACACCAGGAAGTGTAAGAGAAAGGGGGTCTGGAGAGGAATGTATTGCACCTCCACTCCAGGAAATGTCAGCCTGCTAATCAGTAAAGAGCTAGGAGTACTCCTTTCATTCTTCTCCACTTTGTTCACAAGCTGTGTTAGTCAATACCTACCCATTAGCCCTGGCCGGGCAATCACAGGATTTAATGTTTTACTGACCCTGCTGGGTCGAGGTATGAAGAACACTGAGGAGACAGACAGTGCGTAAAAACGGTCAATTTAAAAGGCTGCCAGCTCCCAGAAGGCTTCATTTGGCCCTCCTGTCAGTGGATCCAGGCTCTGAGGTGAGGTCGAGGCGGGCTGGTCCTGTGTACACACTCCAGATCCGAGATCCGGGAGCTCCACAGCGCCAGACTCTCAGTGCGTGTGGAGGACACTCTCGCCCTCCCCCGAGCACAGGGAAAACACACCGGGCAGCGAAAACTACCCGACCAAGACGGATTTCCCACCCTTCAGTCTGAGGTAAGCTTCTGAGAGCTTTTAAAAACTAATTTACAAACACGAGTGTACTTTGGCCGTCGTGTGATGAAAACATCTCAGAAAAGTACTGTTTATTTTGGACCATTTTCACCGTGTGGCCAACTTACGCGTTTGGCCAGGTGGGTGCTACGATTTTAACGATAAAAGATACACAGGCCAAGTTATTTTTGAATTAACATGCACACACTGAGCTGAACTGAAACTTCCGTGTGGAGGTGGATAAGCAGTGTAATGTCTAGAACAACCTGCTGTCAAACAGTACTGTCTAGAAACAAGCACATAATATAAACGGCTCTGGTCCATGTCTTTATGGAGATTGCTTTGGGCACTGTGGGACGGTCATGCTGGAATAGAAAAGGTTCTTCCCCATACTGTGTCCACAAAGTTGGAAGCATGGTGTTGTCCATAATGTCTTGGTCTGCTGAAGTGTTAAGAAGTAAAGGGCCACCTGAATTCAGTAATTAAGAGGTCCCAATACTTTTGTCCATATACTGTGTGTATATAATGCAATAAATGCTTTGGTCTAGGCTAGGCTCAGTTTCTGAACTGATGTCCAGTCAATAAAGGCAATCCCAAAACACAACCCCATTACGCACACTAGGCCTTGAGAGAAACAGATTAAAAGACTCATTTTTTGTGTATAGGAGCCTGATCCACATGTCCCTCATCACAAATTCTTAGTCAAACCTTGGTGGAAGTCTGAAGCCTGGGTCCATTTCTTTGAGGTTAAATGAGCAATTTGGGCCAATCTCTTTTCCCACACAGGAAAAGCTCTCTCCGATTATCCTCAAATGCATGGTCATGTTTGTTGGGAAATTGGTTTTATCTGCCTCCTGGCAAATTTCTGATGTCTGAGAGATAGTCATCACTCTGCCACTCACAGTGGAAAAAGTCCAGGCCAGGGCCTAATGTTGAGTTAGCAGTTGGCTTAAAACAATAACACAAAAAAGGGCTCAGGTTCCTAAGGAACGTATTCACAACAGACCTGCGTTTGACATTTTTAAATGGCGCCTGTTTTTATGGCTTTTATTTCTTTGGACATCTGCCGTATATTTGAACTGGCGAAAAAGGCATTAAACCATCAGCCATGCAATTAAGTTGTCCTAGTTGTCTTCCTGTCAAGGCACATTGCTGGATGATTAGGCTGGACAGTAACTCCAGCTGTCTTGTGGGGTTTTGTGCAGAGTAATGATCCAGTGATTTTTGCTTTGAAGATATCTGGGTGCAGGCTACCCACACGCTAGACATGTGACAAGGCTTTAAAGCTTTCCTGCTAAGACCTGCTAATAAAGCAGCATATGATCCTTGTGTGTTTACAGTGGAAAAAGAAAAGTAAACAAGAAGAAAAATAGAGGGACTTTATGTAAAGTAAACGGTAGTAGCAAATCTTGTTTATTACAGTCAGGCGGATCTTACTGCAGCATCAATATGATCTTGCGCATATCTGCTTGAGGGCCCTTCTGCAAAACTGTAGGACTTGTGTTTCAAAACCTCTCTCATGCTGATGTCCTCTTCCTTAAAAGTTTGCAACACCTCCTGCAATGTAAACCACATGTTGACTTCACACTGGTCATGCTGTGTTAAGCTTAACCGTCAAAACAGGCTCCTCAGAAGGAACTGCCTGTGTCTGAGGAAGCTTGCTGCGTGTGTTTGCCATGTTCTGGTGAGAAGAGGTTTCCTCAACAAGCAGGTGACATTTAATCCATTCTCCTGCTTCTTTGAACTACTCTCTCACAGGCACACTCCAGTGCTAAGGGTCAGCCCCCGCCCCATCCTACACAGACACGCACTCACACACCTGTCGGCAGAAGCATGCGTTCACACAAGGCTCGCATTTATACAAGAGCTCCTGTTCCCTTCAGAACAATAGCCTCCGTGGGCACTCTTTGTTGTGCTGTAATATGTGCACCTCTGGAGAGGAGTCGTGCTCAAAGTGCTCGGGCAGCCCGCTAATGGGGTCTGCGCATTTTGTTCAGGAACCTGTCGTCATGGAGACGTTCCTCGACCATTGCCAGAGGCTAGCGTGTGGCCCGCTGCCGGACCAGGAGGGGAGGGGTGCGACGGGGAGGAGAAGGGTGTGGTGGGGAGGGAAACAGGAGGATGGGAGGCTTTTCTCTACATGACTTTGAGCTCTGTGGTTAGTTGGATCTCTGGCTTTTTGTTGGAGATGACAGACTCTGGAGGCTATGCTCAGAGGGTACCCTGATATCTGGCTTTAGATGACGAAGCAAGTTGCTGGGATTGTGTAGTTGTATTTAACTAAAAGAATTGGAAACAGAATTCAGCTGCTAATTGTGTTATTTTCTAATGTGGCCAAATTGCCTAGTCTTGAACTGTATTGCACTGGCAATGGTGAATCGCCATGGAATGTATTTATTGTAGAATTAGGCTTTCTGTAGTGTTAGCAGTAATGTTTAATATGTTCTTGGTTTAGTTAGAACGTCTTTTCAAACGCAGTCTATTATAACTGATACATTTTTTTCGTTTTTTACTTAATTGGTTGTGATAACCTCTCATTGATTGTCTTAACTCTCCCTGTTCTGTAGATGGCGACGGTGAGCGACTCCCGCCTCCAGCAGCAGCCCTCTCAGAAGGATGCGGCTGATCAAAACTTTGATTATATGTTCAAACTCCTCATCATTGGCAACAGCAGTGTGGGCAAAACCAGCTTCCTGTTCCGCTACGCAGACGACTCGTTCACCTCGGCCTTCGTCAGCACCGTGGGCATCGACTTCAAGGTCAAAACGGTCTTCCGCAACAACAAGCGGATCAAACTACAGATCTGGGTATGTATGAATGGTTTCTGGATTTCGTCATACAGAGACAGGGTAAGCTATCCAATGCCCCATGTAGCTTGCTGTTGAAAACCATGTTCCGTTAGTTGCAGTTCGTGGACCACCGTGGTTCTTGTCTCATTATTATTGATTGGTGCTTTAAAATGGTGTTTTAAATGGTCGCAGGGACCCCTCAGCTCTGCACAGTTTCAAGTACTCTCTGCCACAACTCACCCGATCAAGCTCATGACGGGTTTGATGGATCAGGTGTGGTGGATCAGGTGTATTGGAGCAAGGAATTCTTGGATTTCAGGGCAGTTGGTCCTTGGAGTTGAAAACCACTGCTTTAAGAGACTTGGGCTGAACCCAATCCTTGCTTACTTTATGTTTAAGGGATTGTTAGAACAACTCCTTCACTTTTCTATTTAATGGGAAGGAATTGACAATCAGTTTTTTGGCATGTTTTTATTGAGTGAATATATTTTGTCCAAACCTAAACAGCTTTTAAATGGCATTACTCAAATTCCAAATATATTTAGTCCACGTTGGGTGTGAAACAACTTACACATTGCAGCAGTCATAAGATGTTCAGATTTGCTGTTAGGGGTTGATTCTGTGATCACAACAAATTCGGTAACTGTGGTTGGATGGTTGTGTTCTTAGTCATGAATTCTTTTATGTTATCTTGATGAAATCACTAGAACCGTTGCCTTTTCAGGTTTTCCCAGTTCTTTAGGCAGCCCTAGGAGTTACTTATCGTATGCACATTTGCTGATTTAGGGTTAGTGTGTGGGTGTGTTAACTTCAAACACATTTATAAACTCCACAGTAATGGCTCCAGTTTGTGCTAAAACAAACAGGTTTTAGAATGTTTTATTAAAAAGAAAGTAGTTCAAGTTCAGGTTAAACATGTTCATCTCCTGACTGTGAAATCACAGATTTAACTACAGCTGAAGATGAATTGTCTTATATCAGAAATACACCTTGAAAGAGTGCAATTTTCAGTATTAATTATATCCTGTAATATTCAATATTGGTTTAAGTTTCAGTTGGGATTTTTATATCCCATATTACCCAGTGATGTCTTGAGGATTGATGAAATTTCATTCTTACCTACATTTCCACAAGAAAATGTGATGTGTGATTGCACATGGTTTGCATAAAAAACCAATAGAACCAGCGCCTTTTCTGATTCTCTACCCGGTGTTCCACCTCTGAGCCACTGATTAAACTACAACAGTGACACAGCTTTTTTTTATAACTGCACAGAGGTTTAGTGTCTTGAAGTCTCTTTGAATGTGCTGTGTTTTTTCCTGTGTTTTTGTGTTTCTCTGTTTCTCCATTTCCAGCCACCTTTCCTGATGTCTCAGACTTTACAGCACACAGTTTTAAGATTATTTTACTCCACTCTCTCTCTCCTTACATTACAGAGATGACTCGTTTTTTGCATGTTTTATTTTAATGATTAATACTCTGCCCCTGACTAACCACACAAAAATACTGCACCGGATATCAATGTTTTATCAATTTAAGAAGACACAGTCACTCAAACTAAATCCTGGTTACGTTCTAAGAGCACCTGCGTATATTGAAAAACAGTGTTGTTGTGATGCGGTTAGAAAAATGCCTAAAAATGCCTATTTTTATATTGTAAACCCTGAATATGCTCTCAAATATGCTCCCAGAATACTTTAATTTCATTTTAAACTCATTATCCTTAAATGTAAAGGTAAACCTGTATTCATACTTTAGTTTACACTGAACCAATATTACCACTGTACAGACTGTACTGTAATGAATGCACAGGTGTTTTCTTTGGGATAAGCAGGTAAATACAGTAATTCATTAAGAAAACAAAAATTCAGGGCTTTAAGAAGAACAAATTGAAAACATGAGACACTCCAGGGGGAAATTCTGGACTGCAGTGTCATAAGGCTTCAGCCAATCATAAGCCAAGCAGCCAAGCAAGGAGAAATAAATAACATTCTCGGATGGGTTACTTTCAAACCACCCGCCTCCGAGTACAGCTGACTGAGACGTCCAGGCCTCGTGTGCCACGCCCCCTTGTCTTTGTGTTGCTTTTTTATGTTTGGGGCGGCGCTGAGCAGCGGAGGTTCATTCCATTCAGGGGTCTGGTTGCCTTGGTAACCGCCGCACACACGAAGCCCGGACGTCACATTCCACTGTACTTCTAGGAAGACGGGAAGTTCGGAAATCCGCGATGGACTGAAACCGTGACTGAAAGTAGAGTGGCTGGTCCGTTGTAGTAAATAATCACATTTATATTGCAGCTGCAATTCTGGTACATAAAAAAAGACTACACAATTAGACATTTTTTGCAGATTATTCGGGTCTAGCCCAACTAATTCATCTTCAGTTATGCTTTGTTTTCCAGTCTCATCTGTAGCCAGATACTTGGAAGAGAAGAACTGATTAAAAGACTGGACATCAAACCAAAACAACCAAAATAAACCGTGTGTTATTAAGTAATGGCGATGTTTTAGAAACTGTTGTGCGAAACCACATAAAGGTGGTGTGGTGTACAGGTGGTGTTGCCATTTAGTGGTGTTGCTTTGTAGACATGTGTGAACTGGGCAGCTTAGCAAAGCTTTGAGTTAGATTAGATTGACTTTATTAATCCCACAATGAGGAAATTCCTTAAGTTCAGTTGGTGCAGACGTACCAGTAATTGCTTGAATTTATCAGTAATAACCTGGATCTGTTTCTTATCTCTACAATAGATTCTTACACGTGAATCCGTCTTCATTCAGACAAGAAGGTTTTCCCCCACATTTCTGATGCATATCTAATCTTTACCTTGAAGTTAAGACTGACATTTGGCCAGTGCAGTTCAGAATCCTTTTAGTGGTCTTTGCACACATATTTGCACAGCTAAAGAAACCAAAAGCAGATCTGTTCTGCCTCTACATTGCTTTGTTTTAGTTCCATGTTTGGATTTGTGGATTAGTTTCAGAAAGTCATAATTATCAGTCATAGTTCAGTAGGAGTCATATCGATCTATTGAATTGGTTCTTGTAGCCTCGAAGCCATATATAATAAATTTCCACTGAATGTGTGAAAGTGGTTACACTGTACTCCTTTTTCTTTAACGTGCCCATATACCTCCAGAACGTATCTGACTCTGAATCTCTGTGCATGTCAGTTTTCCTCTTAGCATTTGAAGTAGTGGGTGTAGTTGAGACTCAGCCAGGATGCTGTAGGATGGAGTGGAGCAGTGATGGCAGGTAGGCTAATTGATCTGCACTCGCGTAGCCCTGTGAGTGCAAAGCAGATGAAGTAGATGGCACTGCTTTCAGGCCTGAGCCTCCTTAATGTGCTCAGTGGCATCCGTCCAAAGCTGAAATGGCCCCATTGTTTGCATATGCTGGTTCTTCTGGAGGGCCTAGAGCATGGCTGGCACGAAGCACTTCCTGGCAAAGCCACACCCCTGTCCATTCCTTGCTACTGCCAGTAGTAAGTTTTGCTTGGCGAGGGGCAACTAGCAGCCAAAGACACACTGGTGTTCATGTTCCACCACAGATCAGCAAAAGAATCAGTAGTTTGGAGTGCATAACATATGCATACAGTTCCTCTGCTTTTACAGCAGGTGGTTTCATGCTGATCTAGTAATGATTTCACTAACATATACTGAGTTCACTTCATCTTGAGCCAAATCTGTAGATGTTTGGATGTCATTTTTTATCTGCCAGCAAATATATATCTACAAAGAAAAATAAGCAAATTCTGAAAGTTGGAGGTATTTGCATTAAATGCAAGCCCTGTAGTTCGAGCTAAATTTTCAGTTACTGAAGCTAAGATTCAGGTTGAGTAGGTGTAGGCAGAACAGTAATAGTTTAATAAAGAGTAAGATAAAGATAAGGTTAGACTGTGTGTGTGTGTGTGACAGACAGACAGACAGAGAGAAAGAAAGAAGGAAGATATGGTTATAAAAAAAGGGAAGCTCAATGAAATCAAGTCAGTCTCTAAGTTCATTTAAGCAACTGAGTCGTTAGCATAACTTAATTAACTTATCCATGACTGCTGTTTGAGAACACTCCACTGGCTGGAAGATAACCTTGATTGAGGTGTAAAACAGTGTACAGTACTGTGCAGGCACCTGAGTAAATCATACTTAAAAGCTGTTTACTACTGGGCAGTAGTGTTACATTCCGGTTAAAACACTAATATTACAATGAATGAAAATTAGCTTAATACGGTACAGTGTATGGCAGAGTGTTCATTATTTCCAGATCATTTTCCTCATGGAAGCCCAGTTTTACTACCATCAAATACTAGCTCTATCTACTTCATCAGATTAAATTCTTTGTGATGCTTATGGAATTCATAAATCCACACAATGGCTGGAGGCATAGAGCAGAAATCTGGAAGACATTATGTTTGGAATATCGCCTGCACACTGACATGCCTTTGGGAGCAGACCATCCTCTGCTGGTTACGCATCACAGCCCTGTGTCAGCAGAAACAGGATGTGACCTGTTTGTAGAGCCACTATGACGTTCATGCTGTTGAACTCCTCATACTGCTTTTCATCTATTAGAGAGAACCTAGGCCATTTTCTGCCTGTCCCTTGTTTCTATCATATTTATTGATGTTATCTGTTTTCTCGTAAGCTGTTAACCAAAAGGCACCGCATGGGGGAAGGGGTGAGGCTGCCATACATAAACAATGAGGCTAAATCGTAAATGTGATTTACTGTCTAGTTGAATCGTTTCAGTGACAGACTCATGAAAACAAGTCAATTTTTTAAATCTCATCTGTGATAATTATATTTGTAAAAATGTGATCACTGCAAATAGCTTAACAAAGCGTAGCCTTTTATTATTCATTCATCCTATAAATGGATTTCATTACTGCTCCTCATTAGTGGGAGCGCACACAGGCTTAATGGAACATATCCACCCTGAGTGACCCTGCTGTTACCTGGGTAACCTCTCCCCTTCTTCGCCAATGATGTCAGGACACTTATGCAAATGAGTGGGCCAGACCTGGTTTCCAGGCGACTGTGGGGTAGTTGCCGTGCCAACGCAGCCCCTTTACCTGTTTGATTACTTCAACTCTTCCATTGTGTAATTGCATTTGGCACCAATGGCTCTGATGTCAGCTTTGGCCAACTGATGAAAAATGTAGCGATGCACAGACCAACCAGTTGCTGAGGTTTTCTGACCACTGGGTTGCTGCTATGAAAACTTTGTTAATTAAATTAAAGTACATTTTTTTCATTTCACATTTTGAGCTCTAGATTCATAGAGCTGCATGACTGCCTACTTGATTACTCTTTTAGACATGAAGAAATGTTAGAAATGCAGAGTATTAGACATGATAGTTTGCTGCTGCTAAGAGTCTCGTTCCTGTCAAGGTAAGATACTGGAAACAGATGCCCTCTGCTGGCTGGCACTAGCAGTTACCCCATTGTACAACTACACTAAATGGACAAAAGTATTGGGGCACGCCTGTTTTTCAGGTTTTGGGCTAGGCCCCTCACTTCCTGTGAAGTGCAATCTTAATGCTTCACCATACCAAGACATTATGGACAACACCATGTTTTCAACATTGTGGACACAGTTTGGGGAAGAACATTTTCTATTAAACCATGACTGTGCCCCAGTGCACAAGGCAAGCTCCATAAAGACATGGTTGAATGAGGTCAGTGTGGAAGAACTTGACTGGCCCACAGAGAGCCCTGACCACAACCCCATCCAACACCTTTGAGATGAACTGGAGTGGAGATTGTGAGCCAGGCCTTCACATCCAACATCGGTGTCTGACCTCATAAATGCTCTACAGAATGAATTGACACAAATTTCTACAGAAACTCTTGGGGAAAGCCTTCCTAGATGAGTGGAAGCAGCAAAGGGTGGGACCAACTCCATATTAGAGTCTATGTATTTGAATGCAATGTCTTTTCTCCAAATAATGTATAAAAAGAAGGGGAAATTACTATCAAATTAACCTCTCCAAATGTATAAATGTGTTTTATTCAAAAGTGGTCAGATATTGAAGGTATCCACGTTTGAATAGCAAATAAAAGGGCTGTTGCTTAATATGCCCACAAAAATCTGGTTTACACCACTGCGGGGGGGACTCTGGTTGAACTCTTGTGAATTCCATAGCTATTGCATTATGTATTATGTATGGACCTGTGATATTGTGCTTTTATCTTTATTAGGACACAGCAGGGCAGGAGCGCTACCGAACAATCACTACAGCTTACTACAGAGGGGCCATGGGCTTCCTGCTTATGTATGACATCACTAACCAGGACTCCTTCAGTGCTGTACAGGACTGGTGAGTGAGTGAGAGAGAAAAAAAGAGTATAAAAAGCAGAAGGAAAAGAGGGAATGTAGATGAACCATGAATATATTGTACAACATAAATACATAATACATAATGAACTGTGTGGCTTACTCTGTAACTCTGTTGGTTTCAGGGCGACTCAGATTAAGACATACTCCTGGGACAATGCTCAGGTTATCTTGGTGGGCAATAAGTGTGACCTGGAAGACGACAGACTCATTCCAACAGAAGACAGCCAGAGACTGGCTGATGAGCTAGGTGGGAGCAAACACATACACCCTACCACATGCACATATATCAAACAACATGCTCCTATTTATGCACCAATGCTGTAAGTGTGTCAGACTGTTATTTTCTATATGAAGCTACATTTCCGCTCCATCTTCCCCATCTCCCAGGATTCCAGTTTTTTGAAGCCAGTGCCAAAGACAACATCAATGTGAAGCAGGTGTTTGAGCGACTGGTGGATGTCATATGTGAGAAGATGAATGAAACTATGGAGGGAGACAGCGGTCCACTCGCCAACCACAAAGACCCCAACCTACAGGACTCCTTCTCTGAGGGACACAGCAGCTGTGCCTGCTAAACCCCTGCCAGCCCTGTTCTATCTCCCAAAGTTCCTGTGTCCCTGTGCCTGTCTTTGCACATTTAAGATGGCAGGTTTGGGGTCAGACTCACTGTATGATGAACTGGTAACATGTACTAAAATTTGTTTAAAGTCCCTCCTGAACATTTTCTGAAGATGAACTCAATCACTTTCCCTAGACTTAATCCTTGCTCATTGTTTCCTCAAATCAGCCAGTAGCTTCATTCATTTGGCAAAAGTTATGACATGAACGCATAACACTCAATAAGCATGACAAGACTAGTAAGCCTTCTGGCTAAAAGAAAAAGTATCTATCATGTGTTACCTAGTTGGGACTGAAGGTAAAGTCAAAAAGTTGAGAAGAAAGTCTGCGCTAGCTATTCAAATTCCCACCTCCTAAGCCTTCATTCAACTCCCCTAGCATAAATCGTATAAAGGTACCTATTTTTTACAACTTGCAAAGATAAACCATTCACATCTGACCATTCTCTTGCCCTCCTGCCCTCATCTACCCCTCTCTTGGCCTCGTTGATACTCTCTTCTTTCCCGCCCCAAATGAATACCCCAGCATTAAAGAAATCTGTGGCTAAGCCCATAATGAACATGTGCTTGTCTTACGTGGCAATCAGATAGCCTCATATTCAACTGTCACTGTCAGTCTGCACCCTACGTGGCGAGTGTTTTGTCTCTCTTTTGTCTTAAAATGAATGCTAATTCCATTACACATACCAGTGCACTGTGAATCGTTTGATCACACAAATACACGTATTGGTGTCAAGGAAGTAAATATGTGAGGAGTAATCAACAAGATTATTTCAAATAGGAATGGTTAAATGCACATGCTAATCGCTACATTTGAGGAAGATTTGGGCATTTTTTTCTTTTTTCCTCCACTGTTCTGAAGTTAAACTGACCACAGGCTGTTACATTTCATTTCACTTAATTATACTTTTAATTCAGTCTAAAGCCAGTATGGTAACCACTTATTATTAATTAACATTAATAATATGTCAAAAGACACATGGATCGTTTGGTGAGAGCAATACAGAGTGCTCCACCAGGTGTATAGAGTTTCAGAGGTAGAAAAATGTCTGAATTCTGGTCATCTTTACATTTGTATTCATCAATTTTATGGCTGGACTTACAAGCCATTTGGAAAAATGCAGATATTACCAGTTAGCAGTTACAATAAATATGAGCTTGTATAATACTCCTTGCTTTTGTGAATGCTCTCCAGACTGAATCTCTTTTTTTTTTCAACCTGGTCAGTGTGATAAGACAAAAGCTAGAGAAGACTTTACCATCTCATCCAATCCCCACCCTTTCTCTCTTTCTCTTTCTATCGCTCGCTAAACATACTGTGCCAACTGTCCGTTATGGCCAGTTGGTGCCTCTCAGCAGAGATACTCTCTTTTCTTTCTATGACTTATTCTTTTCCACTCTGGTTTAATTCTGAATATTTTGTTCATGGTTTACTATGAATGTTATTTTGGCGTCCCGTTGTGGTGTATGAACTCTGATTTGTTTGTTAGTGGTTAACACTAGCTCTTTGCTGTTTGTTAGCCTTCTTTATTATTATTATTATTATTATTTTATTTAGGGCATTGAAAAAAAGATTCTTAGAAAAGTTGTGAAGTTGTTGAGTATTTAAAGCAGAATCATGTATTTATTCAGTGTCTTTTTGTCTGCTACTGCCATGGGACACTTCAGTTCGTATTCACTCTCAGTGCAGTATTGAAATCTGTGCTGGAGATGGTTTAGAGATGATGGTCTCCCAGTGCATGGGCTTCAAACTCCAGTTTTGTTGGGGCTGTAAAATCACTAAACTCTGCTGGTTGACAGCCTTCCAGGACAAGAAATAGCCACCCTCATAATTGCTCTGATACTGGTGTTTGCATACACAAAACTACTACACAGAAGCACCTTTCTACCTTGTACCTGTTTTGCTTTTTAAACCAGTTGGGGGTTTTTCCCAGCCAGGAATATTAAAACAGTATAGAGATTAATGTATGAACTGTTTGCAAAATAAAAAATGTTTGGAGATTTTGGTGAAGTGAGTGCTTTTACAGTGAAGCAAGTCAAGTTTATTTGTAAAGCACATGATCATACACAACATTCAACATGCTTTACGGGAATAGAATAAAAAATAAAATCGCATAAAAGAAAAGAATACAAAGAACACGGTTAAAAGAACAACTGAACATGGATAGAAGTGCAGATATTTAAAAGAAGGCAAGAGGAGAATAGCGCAGCTTCTAGCAGCTTTTTAAAGTTAGTTGGTGCAGCTCTGATACTGTTAAACAGTTTGTTTCAAGCAGTGAGCAGCATCGTTTCTAAACGCCATTTCACCATGTTTAGTTTTGACTCTTTTCACCACTAGCCGAGCAGCTCCTGCAGATCTAAGAGACCTACCAGGATTATATACAGGGATTGACATAAGTGGTACACAAAAGTGGTACACCAGTTTTCAGTCTTCACAGCGCAAATGCGTACCTAATTTGTCACTTCATACTGCGCACATAACCACGCCGACTACGGCCGAGACAAAGAAAAAACGTAATTTTGGTGCGTATCGGTGAATTCATGTAGGGATTCAATACAGTACTACAGCAAAAGAAATTATGTCAAACCCTGATTATATACTTCAAACATATTAGAGATGTATTTAGGGCCCAAACCATTGACTGACTTGTACATGATGAGTAATGCTTTGATGTCAGGAGCCAATCCAAAACTTTGCTTTGTTTTGATTAGGAATCCCAGTGAGGAGAGCATTCCGATTGTGTAAAGTGACCACTGGTCATATGTGAGCAGCACAAAATTCTTTTTCTCCATTGAAGCAGTGTGCAGCCAGGGACACAGTGCCCGGGGACCAGTGTGTGGGGACGGTACCTTGCTCAAGGGTACCTCAGAGATTCCATTAGCAGTCCCGGGAATCAAACCCACAACCTTTTGACCACAGGGGCAACTCCCTTACCACTAGGCCACCATGCATGAGATTAAGGCATGCATAAGTTTCTCTAACTCTTGATTGGAAACTGTAGGACTGTTTTAAAGGTGTGAAAATGTTTGTTCTTGGAGGTCTTGGAGAATGTTTTGATATATCCAGTTATGTACTTTATCAAGGCACTGACACAATGAATCTATTGGACCTTGGTGAGAGAGCTAGATAGATTTGAATGTCTTCTGCATGGTTATGATAGGACATATTATTCTATTTAAGAATTTGACCCAGAGGAAGCATGTTCAGGTTGTACAAGAATGGACGTGTTTAAAGAGTTGGATTTGAGAACGAGCTCAGGTGGCAGAAAGGGTTGTCTTTGGTGAAGAACTCTGGGGTGCAGAGTCTCTGATAACATCTGATTTATGACTGTACGCCACAAGCCTGCCAGGCTGTTTTATCTAACTACCCAGAAAAGTGTGCATAACAAAAAAGGGCTTCCTGCAGCACGGTTTCCTGATGGCCACCGGTAACCCACAACCTCCTGTGGCGCTGAATCGTCAAAGCACTCTGTTAAACATATCTGTGTACAGTATAAATACAGTATACATTTGTAAAATAGAGCTTCTGTTCTGGACATGGATAAAATTAGTATAATGTATTCCAGTCCAGGAGTCCCACCTGACCTGGTTCTCCATGTTCTCCTTGCACTTGCCATTTCATTAGCCAATGATTAAAGCTTTTTTGAGTTGGAACAGGTGCATTAGGAACAACTGCATAGCTCTACAGACTCTAAAACTGATGAATAGGCCTACATCTATGCTAAATTGAACAGGGGACACAGATTGTCCAAAAAAATGAGTTTAATTGGGAAAGTCATTCGTTTTGTGAACACCAAACAATGGGAGACTATCACTAGCTCATTGTGGCAGCATGGGTACCATCTGTAGTAAGAGAGAGGCAAAAACTTTGGGATTGGGGCTTTACACTCACATCTAATTAAAGTGCACAATCAGTGGAATCTATCTCAGATTCCTAAAAAGGATCCGTCTCATTTTAGCAATGTCCCAGATGTGGTAATACGGTGAAAGTGTGGAATTTGGAGCGTGAACAGAGCTGGAGTGTTTGGGTGGGTTGTGTTTAGACTCCATCACGCTATCTGTGAGTGTAGAACATTCAGATAACGCACGTTGAGTGAAAAAAAACAAGAGTGCTGCCCTCTGATAAGAAGACCGGTTAGAGTAGCTGTACTTAAGTGAAACCTTCCCTGCCTTCCATCATATCTAACTGTTTCTTAGCTCCCATGTACAATCCCTCATAAACTCTGACTTGTGTTTTGTCCAAAACTTTATATCTTACTGTACTAAACCGATGTTTTCTTTTCACCGTGTTACCGTGTCTTGCATGACGCAAGACCATGTGAATGTGCTGACGTGCAATATCTCTTCACGTCAATGAAGTTGTACGTTGAGTTAGAGTTGTTGTACAAGTACAAAGTTGTACAAGGTAGAGTAGCTGAAACCACACAAGTAACATGTTCCTTCAGTGACATAATGACTCTAACAGTAGCAGGAACTACATAGAACCTGAGTGGTGTCCAGCAGTATAGGAACTCAGTCTTGAGAGGTTCTATTCTATTTATTTTTGGGATACATTTGGCCTAAAATTAATTCTAAAGCTTGAGGTATGAAGTTTAAGATGTGTGAGCAACAGTAAAGGCACTCTGAACAGCACAACAGAATGAAAATAGTCAAAAGATGAACTAGGAATTGAATCTGAGAGTAATACAGAACTTTACATTTCAGTGA